>CP136056.1:257334235-257496735 GCA_032464435.1 Aegilops umbellulata
TCTTCTTCTTCTTCTGTTTATCACAATCTTCTACAGGAATTTTGATTCTGGTTTGTAGGTCAGCGATGCTTTTCAAATCAAGGTTGTACGGCTCCAGCTTCTGTTTGTCCCCTTCATGGCTGCCCACAGAAGTATACGTCCTCCAGAGACAAGAAATCGTGAAGCTCACCTGGTATGGAGGGCGATTGTATGATGTGGTACACCAAAACATCATCTTCGAGGCACAGCTGAAGGACGGCGGCGCCCTGGATCTTCCCAGGGGCACGCTCCGTGTACTCTGCGTCGATACCGATGACCCTCATCTCTACCTTTTCGAGGGAGTTGGATACATTGTTGATCCACTGCCGAACAACCCTTGGGTGGATGGTGACAGTGGCAACTATGCGCATCGAGCCTTGGACGAGGACATGTTGGACGCTAAAACCCTGCATCTCGATCTCTTTCGCCATTTGGAACAGCTGGAACGGAGGGCTATGGTTTGGAGAATTAGGATTAGATGGCTAGTCTAGTAGATGATTATTTAAAGAGGTTAAAACAATGTGAACGCAGTGGGTTTGGATGCAAATGAAGACGAAGGGGAGGTGAAGAAGCCGAGGATAATCGGTTCCTGATGGAGAAGTAAATGGGAGAAGTGGCGTGCAGGCAGTTGATTAGACGGCTAGGTAGACTAAACGAAAAGGCTATGCGGGTAGACTGATGAGTCATACCTGTTCGTGTACGTGCCCATCCTTCCTAATAGGTTGGACCTATGCAAACAGATAAAAAAATGTGTTGTAGTTTTTTTTTGAGCGCGTGAGTGGGAGACACAACATTCTCTGGTTAAGGAATACTCCTCTGTTTAGGTGAGTATAAGTCACCTTATGAAAATCAGGTTTTCCCAAAACCTTTAGGCGTGGAGCATTAACTTCCTGCTCGATCCCCTCCCAGCCTCGTTAGCCAGCGTTCTCTTCCTCTGGTTCCGCATACTACCTTTCCATTTTTCCTCTTCTCAAGTGTGGAACGATCTGCATGCCGTCCTTGATGCACCAGAACGACCACTGCATGCATTGCGGCAGGGCGTTCATTGGGCATGCACGAGAATTTGGTTCTGCTCGCAATATGGATGATACCTGAATGATGAACTGAACAGGCATGCTAGCGCGGGAGACCTATTTCCGCTATACAATACTGGAGTACTCATGTTCCTAGTAGTAGTAGTAGTAGTAGTACAACTATGGTACACTTGATGGTCAAAATACTATTCATCCGGTCCTCAGAGTGAAGTGACAACACCCTGCGCTTGACACTAGTCTAGGCGGCGTGTTCGGGTTACCAAAGTTAGCCTCACCCTGTGCACTATGCAGTCTGTCACCGCTGATGTACAACACATTGGCACCTCGCCTCGTCTCCCTCTCCGCTCCCATAGCACCACTCCATCTCCATGTCCTTCTCCGTCTCCATCTCACTGTGCCCCCGTGTACCGTCGCCTCACTCGCCTCCCCCAGTACCACTATTCCCTCGCTAGCCGCTCCAGCACCGATATCCTTCTCCCCCGTAAATCAAGCCCCCTTCCAAACTCCACCATGGCCGAACGCGAACCGCGCAACATCCATATGAGCCGCGATTGGAGCAATCTCCCCAGTGACATCCTCGACCTCTGTTGTTTGTGTATGGATATGTTGAGCGCCCTGCGGCTGGCTGCATGCTCGAGGGATATGCACACGGCCATCGTCAAAGCGAGGCCTAAGCTTTTCAAGACACCCTACTTGCTACTATCTGGTCTTGCGAGATTGTCTCACCATGATCCGGAGGCGTGCATGATGCCCCTCGACTTCAATCCGATCTCCATTCTTTGCAGGTATGTAGTGGGTCGCCGTACATCATTTCCCTCGACATCGATCCGATCACCATCGCCCAAAACTTCTTGGCAGGTATGTACTGGGTCGGCATGAACTCCCACTGGATGGCTGCCTTCAGAGAAGACGGTAAAATGTTGGTGCTCGTGAACTTCCAGACCTCCCATGAGATTATCCTTCCTCCGTTGGATTATATAGAGTGTTACCATCGTGGTCCAAGTCATCTAGATTACTACGTCAGTTGGACGGACCTTGTTTTGCAGAAGATTGTAATCTGCCAAGTGCCCACACGACATGCGAATTACGCAGACTTCAAGCTAATTGCCTTGTTCGACCGCGGACTCGCCTATCTTTACGCTGGTGCCTTCTTTAGCTGGAGACAACTCAGCTTGCAGTGGATCATCGTCAAAGCTGACACACACTTCTGTGATGCTATTGAACACAATGGCATCATCTACGTGATCGACAAAGTAGATGGCACCACGTATTGCTGGGATGGCGCGTGTAAGTTGTTTTCGTCTCATGTTAATGATGACGCCATGACACTGTTTGAACTTTTTGTGATGATTGGCATATCCCTGTTTGAGCAGAATTTGAGTAGAACTATGGCAATGTATTAGAGACGCCGTAAATCAGCTATATTTGGAATGAATTAATTCATGCGATTGTGACCATGTCATTACAGCCAATTTGTACCCTGAATAATCAAACGGTTAGGAATATATGGATATTATCCTTATTTTACAGTAATCTATATACTACTACTAAATATGAGTGTGTATCAATGGCCATGTTAGTTTCCTCACTTTCATGATGTAGAAACATGCACCACACTGTTGGTTTCATCTAACCATACATTAGGGAAGTAAATGTGCATATGGAGAACTCTATATTTGGAAGTAGTGAAATCCTACAATGCTTACCATGTGTACATACCTATATTCGCCCTTCAGCAATCAATGGCTAGAATAATATCCTCACAAAAATTTTGCCCACAGAACACGAGTATATAACAATGCATGGTCTGTTAGTTACCTTGAAGAATTTGTTTGTAAGGACAGAACATGATTACATAACATGCATGACATGGTAGTTTCATGTCAAGAATCGATTGCGAGATAACATGAGTATAACCATGCATGGCACTTCTATATTTTCGAACCCAGTATACATTTCCCTGTATTTTCCTCCCAGTTCCAACATGGACATATCAATGCTATTTCTTGCATTATACTACTCATACTCTGAACAATGCTGATCTTACATTAACAATGCATGTCCTTTTTGATATGATGCAGTGTCCCTACAGTTACTGCCCTTTGTAATCACACCACCTTTGCCAGAAACAGGGATGCACAACTGGTTCCTCGCTCGATCAGATGACGGCCAAAGACTGACGATCATTCGGACACATGAGCCGAAAAAGTTATATTGCAAAAACCCCACTGTATACAAGCACCGTGTAATACGTGAGTATCCGGACAGTGGTTGTTACGTCTATGAGCAGGATACCAGCTTGTTGGGGCCTTTAGGATTTTTTAGTTGGAGGCGGGTAAACAGTCTTCGTTCACACTCTCTATTTCTCAGACTGAATTATCCGATTAACTAGGAGATCACCATTGGCAAAGACCTTGATGGCAGAGAGGCTCTGTTTGCTATGGAAAACTGTGTCTACACGGCGAGCCCTAGGAGTTCGAGAGCAAACTCCCATGATTTTCAACGATACAGCCTGCAGCCAAAAGAAGGTGAGAATGACAAAGGCATCCGGATTAACTTTGATCCTTGGAAGTCTCAATTACGATAGGCAGTGATGTGGTTCAAGCCTTCAGGTTGATAGGTAATTGGGCTGTTGCATCGAAAGGGTGGAGTACTGGTGTCTCCGGATCACTGGTCGCTGAAGCGGGGCTACAAATTATGATGGTGTTGGATCATCTCTTCGAATGACTTTGTTGTCTTTGCTGCTGCTTCTGGATGGGTAGTTCTTTCTTTTGTTATGCATATTCCTTGTCATTTGGTCATCCTCGTCTATGTCACTCTTACTATGTAATAGTTGCTTCTGTTTAGAATGTCATTCTTGTCTGGATCACGAGAGCCTGAGCGCTACAGATGGGTGCGTTTTGGTGGTGTAGCAAGACTTATTATGAACTATCATGTCTTGTTGTTTATGTTAGTAGTAGTCACTAGTCAGTGTTTGAATGTTGTATATATCGTTGTTTCGAACTGTTTATTGTCTCGAACTACTGGTGGGCTAAATGAGGGCATCACCATTCTCCAGTGTTCAGAGTATATCTCCTTTTTTTCAAGTTATATAATTTGAGCTCAGTGTCTTTTCGATGATGGACACTTGTTTGGGCCAGTGAGGTGTCGTTGAATATGGGCCGAGTAGTAACGCAATGCCAAACAGGTCAATTATGACTCTTAGGCCGGGCTCTCAAAAGATCCTGAAAAAAAGGTCGGGCTCTCCAAAAAAGAAAGAATAAGGACTCTTAGGCCGACATGTGGGCGCCACCGATGTTTTCGTGCGCTTGCGCACCGAGAGCATATTGGTGCCTGCTCGAACTTCATGCTACCTTTTCATCCCCAGTCTCCCGCCCCTCCCCCACCTCTGGAATCTCGATTCCTACTCCAGTTCCCCCAAATCCCCCTCCTGTACTCCCTGTACTCAAGCGCACTATCATGTCACCGGTCAATGCGGATCTTCGAGGCGGAGATCCTGAGGTCCGTCCTGCCTTCGGTCGTTGCGTGCTGTCGCTCAACAGTGGCATGGCGGCGCTTGACGACCAGGTTGCCGGCAAAGTGCTGATGGTAACCATCAACGACGACCGGCCTCCCGTCTCGCCGGACGACCTTGTCAAAGCTCTTGGCATTGCGCACGGCATCCAAATAAGTGACTTGCTCGTCGAAGTCTGTCCACCACCGGCTGATTTCTTCGTCAGGTTCCGGACAACTTTCGACTGCAGTCATGTGTTCGAATCTTCCCAGCGTTTGTTCTGCGATGGCGCGCTGGTGAGCTTTGATCGGTGGCACCCAGGATGGGGCTCGGTGCCCTCTGAGCTTGAGTTTTTAACAAAGCTTACCTTCCACGACCTGCCTCGACGTGCTTGGAACAGCGAGTCCATGAACGAGCTTATCAACGACTTTGGAGGTGAGCTCGTAAGTATGTTTGTTCCTCCAGACAGCTGGGCTCTGACAGTTATGGCATGGATGAAGCAGCCATCCACCATACCGAAGGTGATTGGTGTTGAGACACCGGTGCAGGAACCGGGTTGTACTATTCGTCGCCACCAAGGCCGCCGCGGACCATGTTAGGGATGTACCTATATCGAGTGTTTGTGCATGTCGAAGAAGTGGTCAATCCATCAATCGAAGTCCTGCCGCCATCGCTGGTGCCAAGGTCCGTCGACGACGTCCATTACAGGAGTCAACGTCAGACTTTCCCCGTGTTGCTCGGAATGATGGATGACACAGGGCCTACTCCATCGCGCGGTGGAGGCCACTGCTTCTTTGGGAGAAGAGGCAGGGCTGGCTGCCTGGATGTGCTCTAACTTGAGGTAACAACTGAATCTTGTCAGATACTAGTTAAATCCGAGCTATGGGTGTGAAGCACTGATATGCCAGTACATTTGATTGTGACCTGTTCTAATTTTGTACCTGAATTTTTTTTAGAAAGGGTTGTACATCAACTTAATGTGCTAGCAGAACTTATTGTGTTGTCTGTCTATTTTCTTTGCACAACATTCAAGATATTTCCCCGTCATTGATAAAGACGAAGAACCGTTATGCACGACTTCGTTGGTTTCAACATAGCCCTTCCCGTAGCGATCCACTGCTTCCATCCTGATTGTGCCGCCTGCGTGAAATTTTTGTATGCAAGTTCAGTGTGCTATGATGTTCTTTATGATTGTGTCAACTATATAAGTTTTTACTCAGCATCAACAATGCTTATGGCTGAAAGATGTATTTATGAGCATCGACCGATGGGTCTCTCTCTCTATCTCTCTCTCTATATCTCTCTCTCTCTCTCACACACACACACACACACGCGCGCACACGCACAAGTGGGACCCGTTGAATTATTTATTTGCTCGTGACAGCTTTTAATTAGGTTCCACTGTAATCTAACTTTTTTCTTAAGTTATTAATTGAGCTCAGTGACTTCGAAAAGTTGTACAGAAGCCTTGTTTGGGCCTTTCCGTCGTCGCTGAATGTGGGCTGAGTAACCATGTTAAGTTGTACTTTACTACAGAGGCCTTTTTTTCAACATCAGCAATGCAACTGGGCCGACAGTTGTACACAATATCCGGGTCAACTTGTTATTCTCCGCCCCGCTGGGCTGCAAACTTTCCTAGGAGGTATGCATTAGGCTTAACAAGAAAATGGACTTTAAGAAATAATAAATGGGATGTAATTATAATAACTGGACATTTACTATGCACCAAACACGTAATTAGTTTGAAAAATATATTATTTTTGGAAGTTGAAAATTTTAATTCCATTACTTGTTGCGCGCGCAATATTTCGTTGGATTTTAACGTAATACAACTTTCTTTTGAAATTATATTTAACCTGACTAGAAATTTCAGATAAAAATATTTAGGATCCCATCAAAATGTGGGAATTTTTTTTGAATTCTGTTTTGAGCGGTTGTTTGAAATTATTAATCGTTGTCCTAGCTAGAAGTTGGGCTGTACTTTTAACAAACTGTAAATGGGTTGTAGTAAATTCCATTAGAATTAAAAAATGGGATGTATATTCTTACAAATCGCAAATGGGCTACATGTTCTCTGCCAAATCCGAGCTGTGGGCCTACTAAGTTGACGCGTACCAAGGGCTTTGTCAACTTAGTCAATATAAACGATTCTAGCTAGAGTGATCGTACGATGTCCATCCAACGGCCGTAGTGCTTCTTCAACCTCTGGTCTTCTTGCTCCAGCCGCCCAAAGCAATGCCGGTCGTGTCGCGTGCTCCTGCCTCCCGTGGCCGGCTGTGATGCCGCGGAGGCCTCACAGCCCCGTACTACTCCCGCCGCTGGCCAGGCCATCCCTCTACTCACCCACACCCCCTGTTATTCTGCGGTGACGGCAGCCTCACACCGCAGCCGAACCAGTGAACCCTCGTACTCCTCTACGCGCGGGCTTCCACTGCTGCGTCTTCCCCAGATCCGCGTCGTCCCCTTCCTAGGCCTCGCCGTCATCCAGACCACCGCCCTGGTGCTCTCGGCGCGGCATGGTCAACGTGGTCAACGACTGACTTCCATCGGAAGAGTATTGTACGTGGAGAGGCTGACAGCTAGGTCCAGGCGGCCGCAAGGAAGTGCCTCCTTATTACGCGCAAAATAATTATTCCTCCACCTAACAGAAGAGACCCACCGGACGGGCCACCTTATTTCGCAAAAAAAAAACGTTTCCCCCCTGACTGCTGGGGCCCACCGGACGGGCCAGCGTATTTCGCAAAAAAAACGTTCCCCCCGCTGTCAGCTCGGTCCGACCGGAAGTGCCTCCTTATTACGCACAAAAAATGAATACTCCCCTGCTAGCTGGGACCCACCTTGGTGGGAGGCTGACTTGTGGGCCTACTAAGTTGATTGGGATGGTGGCCTTTGTCAATTTTAGTCAATATGAACGATTCTAGCTCCAGTGACCGTACGATGTCCATCCAACGGCCGTAGTACTTCTTCAACCTCTGGCCTTCTTGCTCCAGCCGCCCAAAGCAGCGCCGGTCGTGTCGCATGCTCCTGCCTCCCGTGGCCGGCTGTGCTGCCGCGGAGGCCTCACCGCCCCCTACTATTCCCACCGCTGGCCAGGCCCTGCGGCGATGACATCCTCACACCCTAGCCGAACCAGTGAACCCCCGTACTCCTCTCGGGGCGGGCTTCCACTGCCGCGTCTTCCCCGACTCCCCGTCGTCCCCTTCCTAGGCCTCGCCGTCGTCCATCGCCCTGGTGCTCTCGGCGCGGCATGGTCAATGTGGTCAAGGAATGACTTCCATCAGACGTGGACTGTACGTGGAGAGGCTGACAGCTGGGTCCACGGCCACAGCAAGGAAGTGCCTCCTTATTACGCGGAAAATAATGATTCCTCCACCTGACAGCTGGGACCCACTGGACGGGCCACTGTATTTCGCAAAAAAACGTTTCCCCCTGATTGCTGGGACCCACCAGCTACATCTTCGCATGCAAGGAAGTGCGTCCGGGCAAAAAAAAACCATTTGCCCCCTGCCTGCTGGGACCCACCAGCTACATCTTCGCAGGCAAGGAAGTGCGCGGCAGTCGGGTCCCACCTGGTCGAAGCGTACGTAGCATTGTCATTCTGGTCGCAAACGTGTACGTACATATATACTTGTAACGCCCCGGATGTAACTTGCCATATTTGTATTCCAACTCTTGCCATTTTCGGCATTGTGATATGATATTTCCTTCCGTGGTTGGGTTTCCCTTCGTTTCGCAGTTTGGTCATGTCATGCATTTCATATCATGTCATCATGTGCATCGCATTCGCATACGTGTTCGTCTCATAAATCCGAGCATTTCCCCCGTTGTCCGTTTTGCAATCCGGCGCTCCTATGTTCCCCGGCGTCCCCTTTTACATTTCTTCATGAGCGGGTATTAAACATTCTCGGAATGAACCGAGGTTTGTCAAGCGGCCTTGGTATAGCACCGGTAGACTGCCTGTCAAGTTTCGGGTCAATCGGAGTTCGTTTGGTACTCCAACGGTTAACCGGGTAACCGTGAAGGCCTCGTGTGTGTTGCAGCCCAACACCCCTTCAAAACAGCCCAATAACCCATCTAAGACACTCCCATGTCCTCCGCCGTTCGATCACGATCGCGTGGCCGAAAACCGCTCTCCATTTGGAGCTTCCTAGCCCCCTCTATGCCTATATATAGACCCCCATTTCCAATCCCGGGCAAAAACCACCCTAAACCTAGCCAAATCGCCCCGCCGCTGCCGGACGTGTCCGGGCCGCGCCGGACACCGTCCGCACCGCCGCCGCAGCCACTCCGGGGCCGCCACGTGGCAACCGCCGCCGCCCCGCGCCGCCGGCCCTCCCGCGCCCGATCCGAGCCGCGCCCCGCCGCGCCTCCCGGCCCGACGCCGCCACCTCCGCGCCGCCCGCCGCCGCAGTCGCCGCCGTCGCCGGAGCCGTCGCCGAGCTCCCGCGCCTCCCCGCCTCCTGCCGCGACGCCGCACGCCGCCGCCGCCGTCCTCCGCGCGCGCCGCGGATCCCCGCCCGCCGGAGCCCGCCACCGCGCCCTGCTCGCCGGCCCCGCGCCGCAGCCGCCATCGCCGGAGCTCGCCGGCCGATCCAGATCTGCCGTCGTCGACCCGCGTGCATCGGTTGACTTTCGTCCCCCTCAAATCTCTCTAAATCCCGATATTCTTTGCATCAGCGTCACATGTTCATCGTGCCATAACTTTGCATCCGTAGCTCCGTTTCGCGCGTATAATATGTCAAATTGTTTGCCTCGAAGAGTACATCATTTCATTACATTGAATCATTTTCATTTGAGGTCATCTTGATGCCCGAAATGCTGTTAGAAGAGGGCTATGTGATGTTAGTTTCTGGTTCTTATCAGAACATGCACTTTTGTCATTTTTGCCATGGTTGATGTGTACCTCCTATGAAGTTGAGTCCTACGTGAGTTTTGTAATATGCCATGCTAAATTTCCAGAGAATTATGCCATGTATTTTTGTGATCTTTGTGGTGACTAGCACAAGCATGCAAAGTAGGGTACTTGATGTTGCTGATTTCAGAGACTTAGTATTTTTATGCCATGTGTTCATGTTGTTTCCGAGAGATCTATGCATATTTTGAGCATGATCAGTAAGAGTGTTTTGAGCATATGGATTTGCTCTATCCATCCATGCCTTTGTTTGTAATTATGGAGTGCCATAGCTTGATTCAATCGAGCTCTACTTTTGCTATAAAATGTTGCTGGCAGATTGTTTACATGTTATTCGATTTTGCCAAGCTTGGTGTAGTTGATCCTTGCATGATATGATGTTATTCTTGCCATGTCAGGTTTCTATACCATGTCTTCTTGATGCATGTCTGCTTAGTTTATCATGCAATGCTCTGTAGTGAGTGCATCGAGCTCGTAATCATGCCTACTCGTTATCTGTTTTTGACATGTCCAGTTTTCTGCTAAGTCTGAAACCTGTAACGAAACTTGCTTAATTGACAGGGGTGTAATCATAATTTCTGATCCTTTTTGGCTTATGGTCAGTAAGGGACTTTTGTCAAGTGCCTTGAGTAGATTCATGCCATGCTTTACTTTGCTATGTCCTGATCATGTAGCATGTTGTTTCATTGATCTAAGCATGTCATCCTGATGTTAATCTCTGGCATGTAGTTATTTTCATAGTCTGTGAAGCTGTTATCTTTTGCACTTTTGCCATGCTTGTTTGAACCTGTTGTGGTGCGATTTAGCCGTAGCTCAGTGTTCATCTTTTGTCGAGCATCTTGAGTAGATTACTGTAATATGCTTTGTTGATATGTTTGGGTGCAGTAGCATATTTTTTTTGTTGCTTGCTAAGTAGCTTCATGCTGTTAATGGCAGATTATCGTCATTCTTGTTTTGCTTGTCATTTGCAAACCGTGCATCCGATTCCGGTGATCCTTATATCGATTTCAACTGAAATCACCTCACCTATCCAGTGACATACTTGGTTTGCCAAGATTATGCCTTGTTCATCTTTGTCCTTCCGGAGCACGCATAAGCATTGCATATCACATCTCGCATATCATGCCATGTTTGCATCATGTTGCTTGCGCATTGCATCGTGATTGATGTTTGTCCCCTTTGCTTGTGTTCTTGTTGTGGGTAGAGCCGGGAGACGAGTACGTGAACGAGGAACCTGTTGAGAACGCTTTCGAGGACCAAGCTTTCGACAACTCTGAGAACCTTGCAGGCAAGATGACCATACCCTCGAAATCACTTCTATCTTTGCTTGCTAGATGCTCGCTCTTTTTCTATGCCTATGCTGCGATACCTACCACTTTCTATATCATGCCACCCATATTGCCATGTCAGCCCCTAACCATCCATGTCCTAGCAAACCGTTGATTGTCTATGTTACCGCTTTGCTCAGCCCCTCTTATAGCGTTGCTAGTTGCGGGTGAAGATGAAGTTTGTTCCTTGTTGGAACATGGACTTGTTGTTCCTTGTTGGAACATGTTTATTTGTTGGGATATCACAATACCTCTTATTTAATTAATGCATCTATATACTTGGTAAAGGGTGGAAGGCTCGGCCTTATGCCTGGTGTTTTGTTCCACTCTTGCCACCCTAGTTTCCGTCATACCGGTGTTATGTTCCCGGATTTTGCGTTCCTTACACGGTTGGGTGATTTATGGGACCCCCTTGACAGTTCGCTTTGAATAAGACTCCTCCAGCAAGGCCCAACATTGGTTTTACCATTTGCCACCTAAGCCTTTTTCCCTTGGGTTCTGCGGACTCAAGGGTCATCTTATTTTAACCCCCCGGGCCAGTTCTCCTTTGATTGCTGGTCCACACTAGAGCATCGTGCGGGAGCGTCCCTTGGCAACTTGGGTTATGTTGGTACCTGTACGCTTCGCTTATCCGGATGTGCCCTGAGACCGAGATATGTGCAGCTCCTATCAGGATTTGTCGGCACAATCGGGCGGCTTTGCTGGACTTGTTTTATTACTGCCGAGATGTCTTGTAGTCCGGGATTCCGAGACTGATCGGGTCTTCCCGGTAGAAGGAATATGCTTCGTTGGCCGTGAGAGCTTATAATGGGCTAAGTTGGGACACCCCTGCAGGGTATTATCTTTCGAAAGCCGTGCCCGCGGTTATGAGGCAGATGGGAATTTGTTGATGTCCGGTGGTAGAAAACCCGAAGTTGACCTTATCTAAAACACATCAACCGCGTGTGTAACCGTGATGGTCTCTTCTCGGCGGGGTCCGGGAAGTGAACACGGTGTTGGAGTTATGTCTGACGTAGGTTGTTCTAGGATCACTTCTTGATCACTTCTAGCTTCACGACCGTGCTTTCCCTTCTCTTCTCGCTCTCTTTTGCGTTGTAGCCACCATATATGCTAGTCGCTTGCTGCAGCTCCACCTCACTCCCCTTTTCCTACCTATAAGCTTAAATAGTCTTGATCTCGCGGGTGTGAGATTGCTGAGTCCCCGTGACTCACAGATTCTATCACAACAGTTGCAGGTGCCAACGATGCCAGTGCAGATGACGCGTCCGAGCTCACTTGGGAGTTCGACGAGGAACGTGGGCGTTACCATGTGTCTTTTCCAGATGATCAGTAGTGGAGCCCAGTTGGGGTGATCCGGGGATCTATGTAGCATTTGGGGTAGTCTTCTTTCATTTTGGTACCGTAGCCGGACCTTGAGTGTAATTTGAATGATGTATGTTTATTTATGAATTGTGTGAAGTGGCGACTGTACGCCAACTACGTATCTCTTGCCCTTATGTATTACATGGGTTGTGTGAAGATTACCTCATTTGCGACATTGCTTTCAATGCGGTTATGCCTCTAAGTCGTGCCTCGACACGTGGGAGCTATAGCCGCATCGAGGGCGTTACAATACTGGTGGATGTAGAGGCGCGCACGTGTCGTAGTAGAGGCACGTACGTGTCGTAGTAGAGGCGCGCATGTAGCATGTACACGTACGTACAGCGGCCAGGGTGCAAGAAAGAAAATACAGCCACGTATGTGTACATACGGGCGGGGTCTCGAACGCCTACTCGCGCATACGTACGGCCAGGGCTCGTGTACATGGCTGGGTCGGAACGGAGAAACAGCGTCGTCGTCGTGTTCATGGGGAGGCAACGGAATGCGTCGTGTTCATGGGGAGGCAACGAAATGCGTTGTGTTCATCGGGAGGCAACGGAACGCGTGGGAGCCAACCGGCCGGGTCGGAACGGAATGCATGGTCGTGTTCATCGTGAGGGCTTGGACGGAACAGGCGATGGAAACGAAGCATGGCGTACCGCACAATGGAGGAAACAGACCTCCTACGTTCGGAATGGGGTCCTGTTGATGAGGAGGGGTGTGGCGTACCGCAAACCGGAGGAAACGGACCTCCTACGATCAAAACGGGGGTCTTGTTGATCGGGTGGGGTGTGGCGTACCGCAAAATGGACGAAACGGACCTCCTACGGTCAAAACGGGGGTCCTGTTGATCGGGAGGGGTGTGTCGTACCGCAAAACGGACGAAACGGACCTCCTACAGTCGAAACGGGGGTCCTGTTCATCGGGAGGGGTGTGGCGTACTGCAAAACGGGACTCCACGGGATACTGTTCATTTCCATCGTCGACCTCCTCCAGCCTCCACAGGCTACCGTCGACCTCCTCCAGCCTCCACGGGCTCCTGTTCATCTAGTCTCCACCGCGCGCTACTGTTCAACCACCCCTCCACGGGCACCCCTCCACCGTCTACTGTTCATCCAGCCCTCCACACCACGGGGTCCTCTTCAACCACCCCTCCACCGTCTACTGTTCATCCAGCCCTCCACACACGGGGTCCTGTTCATCCAGAGGCAACGCCACCGCTCACTGTTCATCTAACCCCCCCCCCCCCCCCCCCGCGATGCTCACTGTTCATCCAATCGATCGGCTTCAGTTAGTAGCAGTAGCGAAGGAATCGCTCAATCGGGTTCAGTTAACAACCATCGATCGATCGCTCGGGTTCAGTAACGCGTAGCCTGCAGTGCAATCGCTCGGGTTTAGTTAGAGCCCAACGCCTCGCTCGGGTTCAGTTAGAGCCAACGCCTCGCACACACGCGCGTACGTGTACGAGAGAAATGCGCACCGCTAAGCCCCCGACCTCCACCGTAACAGGGAACTCCCCGAAATTTTCCTCAACCTCGCTTCTACCACGGTTTTTTCCGTCACGGACGACCCAAAGAATGTCATGCAGCTGCGTCTCCGGCCCGCCCAGGACGAAAAGCCCATTTTTTGTCATGATTTTTTGTCATAGAAGTAGGAGCCCACCACATCTATGATGATACCTGGTTTTGTCACAATTATCCTCATAGAAGTGTCATATGTATGACAGAAAAAAATTCGTTCGGCCCAAAATGTCACGGTTGTGTCTTTTTTTTTGTAGTGAATGAGGTTGCACTTTGGCATGTGGCAATGATATGAACATGAAAAGGTTTCCATGGAGTTTGAGGTCAATTGGGAAAAGATAAATGGCACTTGCTTCACATTCTGCCATTCAAGACAGAATAGGAAATGCATTAATTGAGCATGATGGGGAACATGGCAAATTAAATATTTTGCCATATTTGATGAAGATAGGACCCAAACAATTTATGAGAATTATTTGGGAATTTTAGGAGTGATATAAATCTAGGTTGCTTCACAACCTAGGGCAATTTGAGTTATTCCTTTAATAGAAAGGGAATATTCCCAATAAAAAGAGTATTGGGATTTGGGCTAGGATGAAAATGATAGGGTCTAGGGAAGGATTTGGGTATGAAAAGCCACTCTGAAAACAAAGAAGAGGGCATCTTCTTCAGTTCCAGACCACAAAGCCATGGAAAAAGAAAACTCAAGCAAAAACCTGAGAAAAACAAAAGAAAAAGAAAGGGCCAAAAATCAGGCTGTCACAGGGACGCGCTGGGCCTGGCGGCACGGGGCGCAGAGTGCCTCGGCGGGGATTCAGGAGCGGCGACTCCGGAGGCCTATGTGCCCCGCATGGTGGATCGGGTGTACTCGGCGGGGGATGGCCCCTGCTCGTTTCTCGAGTCGGGCTGGGAAGAAGAGATGCTGGAAGTTGGAGCCTTCCATGAGCCACCCAGAGGCCTCGCTGACCCCGTCAACGGCAACAACCGCAGGGTATCACTGATATCTCAGGAGCAGCCTTACGCTAACCATGGGTCGTAGGTGGGCCAGGCCACAGCGATGAATGACGAACCTAGCGCGGCAGCCCCGCTCCAACCAGGCGTAGCGCACTGGGGGCTGCACAGGACGGGTTAGGAGCTAGGCCCTCCTCTGTGTCGCGTAGAGCGAGGCATCGCCCAGAGGTAGGTCCTCTGCTGGGGATGTGCCGACGAGCCCTCCCCCCGGCAGAGGGCAAGTGGTCGCCGACGGCGCCGCTAGCGTCCCCTTTGCCCCTTGGTATCGTCCTGGTTTCCGGACGCCCCAACGGTGGTCGAGGGCAATGCAGGGCGGGGCCCTCGTCTGGCGATATGAAGCAAGGCTCACGCCTGTAAAGGTCCGCGCCCGTGACACTCTTGCGTAATAATGAGTGGGGCTATACACGTCCCGGAGTCTCCGGATATCCGCCCTCGGGCCTCGGGGGCTCCCGCCCATGTCCTAGTGGAAGCACCATGCTCCGCGCTGGCCGTCGACACTGTCCCCCAATGACTATGCTCACGGTCAATGAAAGCACTTAGCTCTGCGCTGGTGGGAATACAAGAAGACTAGCTAGGTGCGGGACATGGCCATTTGCTTTCAACCTCTTTTCTGCTCGATTTACCGCCTTTTCGATTTGAACTTGAAGTCGCATTTTTGTTGGCAAGTGTGGGGGCGTCTTTTCTCGTTCATGTCGATTTTCCGAGTTTTCTGGTTCCGTGCCTTACTTTGAGGCCCGCGCACATCCTGCCATGATCTGGTGCTCGCTCCTCATGAGGCCCTCTCGGGCGGGCTAGCAGGCTCCTCAGTAGCTCGAAACCTTGTGGGCCCGTGAAGGACTCCCCTTGGTAGAAATGCACATCGGCGACTACAAGACCAGTCCGAGGCCTGCCTAGACTGAGGTAAGTTACAACAGCAAGCCCGTGGAAGAGCTTGTGGGCCCGCAAAAGCACGTCCAAGTCACCAAGACCTTCATCGACGGCGGCGTAGGGCTCAATGTCCTGTCTGTCGAGACATTCGATAGCCAGCAAGTGCCATACGATCAGCTACAACCTACCAAGCCCATCTCAGGAGTGACCGACGGCTCCACCACCCCGATAGTGAAGGTCCGCCTCCCTGTCACCTTCGGCCAGCGTAACAACTACTGCACCGAGCTCATCGACTTCGATCTCGCCCACATCCGCCTACCGTACAATGCCATCATTGGGTACCCAGCCTTGGCCAAGTTTATGGCAGTGACCCACCACGGCTACAACGTCCTCAAGATGCCAGGGAGCGGCAGCATCATCATGGTCCCCTGTGAAGAAAGAGATGTGGTGTGCTCCCGCGAGCGTGCTTACCAAGCCGCAGCAGCTGAAGACCACGACAATGAAGGCACCATGTACCCTTCTGAGGCCATCCCCAAGAAGAAGAAGCAGCTGCTCCACCCAGGACCTCAGGAGAGCGGCGTGTCCAGCAGCACCACCTCAGGATCTGCGCCCGCAGCTGGGCGCCTCCCTCCCTTGCATAGGAAGGCACGCCTGACGCCCTCCTCAGGCTGGGCTCTGGGGCTCTCTTCTGGAGGGCCTCAGACCTAGCCAACATCACGAGGGAGGCGCTCGGGCACCATGTGGAGGCGTGCTTCGCCGCACGTTTCCCTTAAGAGGGCACAAGGCATGGAGCGCCTAGTGCTCAGGAGTTCATCACCAGGGCGACCCAGGAACTTCATGAGGCAAGGACCGTACACAGCATCTGCCGCCCACCACCCGGTGCGGCCCCCCATCCTGGCAAGGACGATGGGCTGCGCGTCTGCGTCGACATTCCAGGGCTCAACAAGGCCGCATCTCAGGGACGTTTCTAGCCTTCGCATGTTGGACGGTGTGAGAGTCCACCCCACAGTTATGTTCGCATGCCATTTGGCCTGCCGAACGCGGCTGTCACCTTCCAGCATCACTTACAGAGCATTCTGGCAGCTCAGGAGACCAGGCATCATGCTGTCCCGGCGGAGATCGCGATAGTTGATTAGGAGCCACATGGGCCTGCAGAGCCCCCCGAGGGTCAGGACCTTGGCGGCTCGTGAGGAGCAACTTCTTCGGCAGGCATCTTCAGCTACTCCAACATCACTCCATCTATGGTATCAGTTACTCTTTCCAGCTCATTCAGTTGGGGGCGCCCTCCGGGCAGCATTATCCCCAAGTCACATGGGCTTGTCCCAGCGACGTGTATCCTTTTGCTTCTTTAGCTTACTCTGTTGGGAGCGCCTCTCAGGTTGCATCATCCCCAGGTTGCTCGGGTCTGTCCTAGTGGCATGTATCGTTCTTGCATCTATCAGAGCTAACCTACTTCATTGCTTGAGTCATTTCATGATTATCACCTGCTTATCGGTTGCCCTTCGTGGCCACCCGCATTGCTGACCGGCCTCCCGCTCACCCCACAACGGGGGCTACACATGCTGGCATGACGCTTGTGCTCGGGCCCGTCCCAACAACACTGACAAACTTGAGTGGTCGAGCTCTCGCTCGCGGCATGCCCTACACACGCCACCTCACCAGGCCCTCAGTGCCTTCATCTTCTTGCGGAACAACCAGCGGCGGACCAGCAAACACGGTTGCAACCTATGTTCCTCCCTTGCGCTAACCTGCAGGAATCTTTGGAGGTGGGCGACGAACGGCGCCACAGGCTCCTTCTTTTTAACGCATTTCGCTTGCTCGTTAAAGGGGAGGCTCCTGAGCATCGCTTCTCAGGAGCTCCTACTGACTCTCCAGCCCTCACCCCCTAGCCTTGACCACGGCATCGCGACCTGGCATACCAGCGGCGGCTGAGCTCACTCGAGGGTCCGGGCCCGAGGACGCAGAGCACCTAGGGGAGCGCGAAAAAGGGAGGGAGGCCAGCGCGAGCCTAACCCAATCGTCTCGCAGTCGCTGACGCATGAATCGGACGTTGCACACGGAAACCGACCCAGGGTCGCTAAGATAAGTTTCGCGCTCAAGCCAGCCAGCGCAGTGACACAAGATTTCCATCCCTTGCAGCCTTGCTATGGCAACGCCACCTTCCTTTCCTGCCTCCAGGTAGTTGCATGTGTGCTAAAGGGGACCTCCTGAGCATCGCACCTCGGGGCCTCTCACCGGACCTCGGGCCGCTCACCTCCTGGCCTTGAGCACGGCATCGCGACCTGCCATACCAACGACGGCTGCAGCCTTCCTGGGGACAGTGACCTGTCAGTGTAGAGCACTAAGCTACCGCGAGGTTGGAAAGGGGGGACCAAGCCGAAGCAAGACATGCAATCATGAATGCTCGCAATGAGGATGACATTGACACAAAAGACATTACAGACCCTTTACACACCCCCACGGGATTCACCTCGATTCCTCGCAGGGAACAAAGGAAGAAGGTTTCTAGGAGCCGCATCTACAGGCGTCGCCGCTGACGCCATCATTAATAGTGGGCCACGAGAGGTCGACGCCAACCCCATCCAGATCAATGGCGGTAACGGGCGGACGCCGCTGCCGCGCTCTAGGCACGGTGAGAGCTCGGGGGCACGTAGCAGTCGTTGCTCGTCTCTGGAGTCTCATAGGGCTCGGGAGAGTCGCTGAACTCCCAGGTACCGTCGCTGCTGTTGGAGGAACTGCTGGCAGGACCAAAGGCAGGGCCAGCGCCCGCTGCCGCGCCGTCCCGGCAACCCCCTCCGGGGCAGCATTCCAGGCGACGACCTTCCTCATCGAAGACCTTGAAGAACAACGTGGAGGCGTTGTCGTACTTGAAGTGGATTGCGAGGGTTCCTTCCGCGCGGTAGGCGCGGGCGACCTTGCCCCACCCGTGGGTCATGAAGATCATGCCCAGGGAAACGACCTTGACCTCTGCCCTCATCGTCGGGGTGTCGCACTCGGCGTGCTGCAGCCACAGCTCGAGTGGCCCCCTCGGCGTGCTGCAGCCACAGCTCGAGTGGCCCCCTTGGCGGCATCTCTTAAGCTAAGAATTGCAGGAATCGGATCCACAAGCGCGGTGGCATCACCGTCCACACCACGAGTTCGCGTGAGGAGCCCTCGGCGTGGGTTCGCGGGGCGACGGCATGCGCTTCCATAGCACGCCCACCGCGACCAAGGCGCGAGCGGCGCGGGCCACTGCCTCCCCCTCCGGAGCCTTGCGCATGGACGTAAAAGGGAAGCAGGTAGCTGGGGGGAGGCTGCTTGTGCCAAGGCCTCGTCACCTCCGGCCTCACGACAACGTTGCGAGAGCGGGCCAGCCTCTTCTTCGGCGGGAGTGGCCTTAGCTCTTAGCGGGGGGTTTTCCCCTTCTCAGCGGCGGATAATCTCCGTGTCGGCACCATGAGTGTGGCAGCAGGAAGGAGGAAGAAGAAGCAGGCGGAATGGAGGAAGAGATGAGCAACAGGGGCTCTGCCCCTCTCCTCATTTATAGCCAGGAGGAGGACAACTGTCAGCCTCCACGATTGCAGGTAATGATGGTTTTCTTCTGCATATAGCAAGGTCCCGTTAGGTCGAATGGTTGCCAAGGCAGCATGGGGAAGTGGAGACGCCACGTCCCATCAGTCGCCATGCGTCAATCAAGGCCGCATGCTATTGGGGCCCGCGGCGCTCTGCACTTGCCCTTTGGCTTCGCCTCGAAGCCAAGTCCGAGCGCGCCTTGGGCCCGGGGGCTACTATCAGCGTCCTGGGAACGGGGGTACCCAGACTTGCCTGCCTACGGCCCAGGGCGTGGCTCCACCAACGGCCTGGTACGGCCCATCTTCATCAGCAACCATTGAAGACCCTCACGAGGGTCCAAGCCTCACGAGGCGGACGACACAAGGCCTCCTCAGGGGCAGCCACGCTAGGCTGGCTCCCGAGGAGTGGAGATATCTATGCAAGGGGCACCTCGCGAGGTCCGCGTGACGTGAGCCATGACGACCAAGGCCAGGCGGGCGTAGAGTACCAGTTGCCTCTTTGGTGCTAAAGGGGCAAGCGCACGCGAGGAGTCCCTAGGCGTCAGGCAAAGGTTTCCATATCGGTGCAACGAGACCAAAACCAGCAGGACGGCATGACGGGGGTCACCGCGGAGCCCACGACGGCGTCAACATGAGAGCCTTTGGAGGAGAAGACCACCTTTTGTCAGGATAACTTTTACTAGTTGTCTCCCTTCAAACTTGGCCGTTGTGGGATACCTTCCCGCCAAAACATTTGGGAAGAGGACCAAGGCCTCTATAAATAGGGCTAGCCACCACCATGATTGGGGACGGATCACTCAGACCATCTTTGCACACACACAAGCTCACCGATCTCAAGAACACCTCTCCTCAGGGGGCTGTTCATCCCTTGTATTGTTCATCCTCAGCCTACTAGGCAATCCACCACACCACACTAGAGTAGGGTATTACACCACAGCGGTGGCCCGAACCAGTATAAACTCCTGTGTCTCTTGTTCCTTATGTTTGGTGAGCTAGGCCTTGAGATCGTTGCGAGAGCGAGCTAGAGAGAGAGAGATCTTCGTGCGCACCCCGGTGTTCGAACCTCAAGGGTTTTCTGGAACCCATAATTCGACACAAGGAGTTTATAAGGGCAAGTAGATCGCCTACTTCGTGAAGATCTACCCAAGTGAGGCAAGTCCTTCATAGGTGATGGCCATGGTAGGATAGACAAGGTTACTTCTTCTTGACCCTTCGTGGGTGGAGCCCTCTGTGGACTAGCACAACTGTTACCCTTCGTGGATTGAATCCTCCATCAATGTGGATGTACGTTAGCACCACCTATCGGAACCACGCCAAAAATCTCCGTGTCACCAATTGCGTTTGCACACTCCAATATCATCCCTTTACTTTATTGCAACTTGCATGCTTTATTTTCCGCTGCTCATATACTCTTGCCATGCTTGCTTCAAATGTACTGTGAATGTTTAAACTTATGCTAAAACCCCACCTTAACTTGAAGAACTTAAAAACTGCTACTTTTCTTTGTTAAGGGTTTAATCACCCCCCCTCTAGACACCTCTTCTCGATCCTTTCAATGTGTAATGCACCTGCTACCTTTCAAAGATGTATGACTCCTATATTCTATGACTTCTGTGAAAATATTATTGAGGTTTTCATAAATGATTCTCTGTTTATGGAAGTTCTTTTGATGATTGCTTAAGCAACCTTTATCGAGTTTTGCAGAGATGTGAACAAACTAATCTTATCTTGAATTGGGAGAAGTGACACTTTATGGTGAAGGAAGGCATTGTCTTGGGGCATAAAATTTCTGAGTGAGGTATTGAGGTGGATAAAGGTAAAGTTGATGCAATTGAGAAAATAACATGTCCTAAAGACATTAAAGGTATTCATAGTTTCCTTGGTCATGCTGGTTTCTATAGGAGAGGTTTATTAAAGACTTCTCTATAATTTATAGGCCTCTTACTAATCTTTTGCAAAAGGATGTTCCATTTTTTCGTTATGATGATTGTGTAGAAGCCTTCAAAACACTTAAGAAAGCCTTAACTTCTGCACCTATTGTTCAACCACCTGATTGGAACTTACCTTTTGAAATTATATGATGCTAGTGATTATGTTGTTGGTGCTATTTTAGGACAAAGATAATGTTATCCATTATGCTAGTAAAACTCTAGACAATGCCCAAAGAAATTACACTACTGCTGAAAAAAGAATTTTTAGCAGTTGTGTTTGCTTGTGATAAATTCAGATCTTACATTGTTGATTCTAAAGTAATTGTTCACACCGAGCATGTTGCTATTAAATACCTTATGGAAAACAAAGATGCTAAACCTAGACTTACTAGGTGGGTTCTTTTGCTATACTAATTTGACTTGCACATTACTGATAGGATGGGAGCTGAAAACCCCATAGTTGATAACTTATCTAGGTTAGAAAATATTCTTGATGATCCATTGCCTATTGATGATAGCTTTCGAGATGAACAACTAGCTGCCATAAATGCTTCTCATAATACTCCTTGGTATGCTGACTATGCTAATTATATTGTTGCTAAATTTGTACCACCTAGTTTCACATACCAACAAAAGAAAAAAATTCTTCTTTGACTTAAGACATTACTTTTGGGATGACCCACATCTTTATAAAGATGGAGTAGATGGTATTATTACATGTTGTATACATGAGCATGAAAAGGAACAAATCCTATAGGAATGTCACTCCGAAGCTTATGGAGGACATCATGCGGGAGATAGAACAACCTCTGTCAACCAAACCCTTGACCAGAACTGATCTTGCATCGAATCCAGGCTCTCTGGGATCAACCGGGGCTCTCCCCTCATCGCAGTAAGGGCGTCTGTCATCATACCTCCGGAGTGCGTATGACCCACCTCTCGGAGGAGGCGTAGGCACTCGATAGTGGTCGTCACGAGGATCAAACTGCCCATGACCCCGACCAAGGTACTGATCTTGACGGTAACCACGATCTTCACGCCGCAAAGGCGATCTCGGGCTGTGTGCTGATTGGACTATATCTGCAACCACATATCTGCTATGGATCATGTTGCATGACTAAGAAACGGCTGAATTATGCTCACCTGCTGCTCGGAGCAGTGCTCGGATCTGCAGCAAACCTGTACCAGCTTCTGAATGAGATGGCTGAATTGACTCTTCTATTCATGTTGTTGTTGCACGATTTTGAACTGTAGTGCGGTATACCTGAGGTTTAGTCGGAAACAGTTGTCATCGACTGGATCCAGGGATGTGCTGACGGGTGTGTTTGTCGAGTGATTGTTGGAGATTTTCCAGACGTGCGCGCTTAGCTAAGTTAGAAGAGTATGGAGCGCCTCAGAGGTCTAAGGCCCGAGCCTCAGAGGTCTCCCCAATGATGGGGGTATGGAGCGCCTCCATGTTGCGACGATGCAGCTCTTCCCTCTGCTTCAAAGTGAGGGCTTGGGGATGATATTCGCCGTGACCACGCAATGGGCCGCCGCCGCCATCGCCGCGGCCACCGCGACGGAACCCAGGCAGGCTGCGAGCCGAGTCGACCATGAGGACTTCCGCCGCAGGGTCGCTGCTTCCACACTCGAAAAGAGTGTCTGTGGAACCAGTCGACAGATCGAATGGCCCGTAGAGAGATTTGTCAGGCTCGATAGCTGCAACTTGAGGGGTGGCCGATTGCCGAGCCACCGCATGCTTCACCCACCGCTGGAGCCGCGATCGACCGGATTGCTTGCAGCGGCGTATAGCGGGGAGAGTGGATGCCGCGAGAACCGACCTATACTGCGTCGATGGCTGCCGCAGTAGGACACTGCAAGCACTCGCGTGTAAATGCGCTGCCCCATGGATGGGAAGGGCCTCGACGTCGAAGGGGGCTTCTTGGAGCCCGGCGGAGTCATCGGCGATGAAAACGAGCCCGCCGGGACGGTCTCGTGGCCCAAAGCCAAACCACCGCTGGAAACCATGTTGATGGAGATCGTAAAAATTGCAACCTCACCAGAAGTTGCTGAGACGCCTTGCCCCACGGTGGGCGCCAACTGTCGTGGGAGTGAGTCTAACAGTAAGAGTAGGGGGTACGTAGGAGGAGGAAAGGCCTTAGCTATGGCAAAGTTGTACACACGAGTTTACGAGTTCAGGCCCCTCTTGGGAGAGGTAACAACCCTACGTCTCGGTGCCTTGGAGGCTTGTCGATTGGAATATGCATGTGAGTCACAAGGGGTGCCGACGCTTGTACCAAAGGAGGGGGTTGGCTTATATAGAGTGCGCCTTACCCCTCCAACCTCAGTTACACAGGGTTCAATGTGAGTTAAGGCAGGACCGTTACTGGTAACGCCTACTATAAATGACTATTAATGATCTTTAAGACTACATGGTGAACGCCTGACCGTTGCCATCCTGGGTTAGATCTTCTGTACTCCGAGTGATTCTTCGTACGATCGAGTGACACTATCTTGGTCGAGTGGAATTGGGGTATCCGAGTGGAATAGTTTGTCGAGTGGGTTGCGCTCCAAGTTGATTCAGTCGGTATCTTCTGTTGGACTTTGAATGTCTTTGACTCTAGGCCAGTGTCCTTGGATACGGCATCTAGGTCAGGCCTATGACCCTACCCTAGGTACATGTCATCGTCAACGCCTCCATCGTATCTATAATTTTTCATTGCCCCATGCCAATATTCTACAACTTTTACATACTTTTGGCAACTTTTTATACTATTTTTTGGGACTAACATATTCATCAAGTGCCCAGTGCCAGTTCCTGTTTGTTGCATGTTTTTTGTTTCGTAGAAAATCCATATAAAATAAAGTCCAAATGGGATAAAAACTTGCAGAGATTTTTTTGGAATATATGTGATATTTGGGAAAAAGAATCAACGTGAGATGATGCCCGAGGGGCCCACAAGGACGGAGGGCACACCCCTGGTCCTTGTGGCCACTCTGTAAGGCGCTTGGTGCCCCTCCTTCTGGCGCAAGAAAGATAATATCCATATAAAAATCGTGTTAAAATTTCAGCCCAATCGGAGTTACGGATCTCCGGGAATTTAAGAAACAGTGAAAGGCCCGAATCTGGGAGTGCATAAACGTAAGGAAACAGAGAGAGAGAGATCCAATCTCGGAGGGGATCCCGCCCCTCCACCGCCATGGAAGACAAGGACCAGGGGGGAAACCCTTCTCCCACCTAGGGGGAAGGTCAAGGAAGAAGAAGGAGAAGGGCGGCTCTCTCCTTCTGTCTCCCGGTGGTGCCAGAACACCGTTGGGGCCATCATCATGACCGCGATCTACACCAACAACTTCACCACCGTCATCACCAACTCTCTCCCCCTGTATGTAGCGGTGTAACACCTCTTCTCCCTGCTGTAATCACTACTTAAACATGGTGCTCAACGCTATATATTATTTCCCAATGATGTATGGCTATCCTATGATGTTTGAGTAGATCCGTTTTGTCCTATGGGTTCATTGATGATCGTGATTGGTTTGAGTTGCATGTTTTATTATTGGTGTTGTCCTATGGTGCTCTCCGTGTCGCGCAAGTGTGAGGGATCCCTGCTATAGTATTTGCAATATGTTCATGGTTTGCTTATTGTCTGTGTTGCGTGAGTGACTGAAACACAAACACGGATAAGTGGGTCATAGCGTATGGGAATAAAGAGGACTTGATACTCTAATGCTATGGTTCGGTTTTACCTTAATGATATTTAGTAGTTGTGAATGCTTGCTAGAGTTCCAATCATAAGTGCATATGACCCAAGAAGAGAAAGTATGTTAGCTTATGCCTCTCCCTCATATAAAATTGCAATAATGATTACCAGTCTAGTTGTCGATTGCCTAGGGACAAATAACTTTCTTGTGACAAAAAGCTCTCTACTAAAACTAACTTATTTGTGTATTTATCTAAACATCCCCTAGATTTTATTTACGTGCTCTTTATTATCTTGCAAACCTAGCCTACAACACCTACAAAGTACTTCTAGTTTCATACTTATTCTAGGTAAAGCGAACGTAAAGCATGCGTAGAGTTGTATCGTTGGTCGATAGAACTTGAGGGAATGACTACAGGAATCAGCTACTTTGCCGTCTGCCACAGCAGACGGCAAAGGCATGGATGGCTGACGGCAAAGGTCTTTGTCGTCCGCCGCGGACGGCAAAAGGTGACGGCAAAGTAAGGTTCGGCAAAGAGGTACTTTGCCGTCTGCTTCGGGCGGTTGACGGCAAAGGGGCCTTTGCCATCAGCAGCGGATGGCAAAGAGTGCAGACGACAATAAATGCGTTGTTACTCCGTTAGGTGGTTAACGGCAGGGCTTTGCCGTCCGCCGCTGACGGCAAACTTCGGAAGGCCTTTGCCGTCCGCCGAATGATGTCAGCCGACATCACTACACGGCAGGCCTTTGCCGTCCGCCACTGTAGGAAAAGTTTTTACTCTTTGCCGTCCGCGGCGGACGGCAAAGCCTTTGCCGTCAGCCACTGTGGGCAAACTGACCAAATTGGTCAGCCTCCCAGGAAGCACAGTTGCCTGCCACGTGGCCTATTTGCCGTCCGCTGCTGATGGCAAAGAGCCCTTTGCCGTCGGTGGCAGACGGGCAAAGAGCCTGCATATTTTCTCTCTTTTTCTGTTTTTTTTTTAATCCAACAATTTTCACAGCAAATATATATGACATATATAGATATATTTAACAGCAAACATATCACATATCCAGCACATAATTCCATATACATATTACATAGCAAAGTTTCATCAACATAGCAAGTTCCATCAAGTCCCATCCATACACATTGTTCCATAAACATATTACATAGCAAAGTTTCATCAACATAGCAAGTTCTATCATAGCAAGCTAGATACAATGCAAAGTTTTGGCAAAGAAAAAGCAAGCACTCCATCATAGCAAGCTAGCTTCCATGAAGTGAGTGAAATCTGCAAAATGGTAAATAAGAAAGTTAGAAATAGGTGAATAGAACAAGAAGAAGACTAGAACAAGAAGTATATGTCATTTATGAGCTAACTTAGGTGAAATGGATCATATATGAGCTAACTAAGTTGAAATGGGTTGTTTATGAGCTAACTTAGTTGAAATGGATCATTTATGAGCTAACTAAGTTGAAATGGGTTGTTTATGAGCTAATTAGTTGAAATGGATCATTTATGAGCTAACTTAGTTGAAATGGGTCGTTTATGAGCTAACTAAGGTGAAGGGCATCGTTTTTGAGCTAACTAAGGTGAAATGGATCGTTTTTGAGCCAACTAAGGTGAAATGGGTCGTTTTTGAGCTAACTAAGGTGAAATGGATTGTTTTTGAGCTAACTAAGGTGAAATGGATCGTTTTTTAGCTAACTTAGTTGAAATGGGTCGTTTATGAGCTAAATAAGGTGAAATGCCACGTTTTTGAGCTAACTAAGGTGAAATGGATCGTTTTTTAGCTAACTTAGGTGAAATGGATCATTTAAGAGCTAATTTAGGTGAAATGGATCGTTTTTAGCTAACTCTAGGTGAAATGGATCGTTTAGGAGCTACTCTAGGTAAATTGGGTCATTTTAGAGCTAACTTGGATAAACTGGATCATTTATAAGCTAACCTAGGTAAGATGGGTCATTTTGGACCTAACCTAGGTGAAATGGGTCATTTTGGAGCTAACCTAGGTGAAATGGGTCATTTTAAAGCTAACGTAGGTAAAATGGATCATTTAGGAGCTAATCTACGTAAAATGGGTCATTTTAGAGCTAACTTGGATAAATTGGATCACTTATAAGCTAACTATGGTAAAAATGAGTCATTTTAGAGCTAACTTAGGTAAAATGGATCGTTTATGAGCTAACTAAGTTAATTATGCAATTTTTGACATAAGTAAGCTAAGTACATATCGTTTTAGAGCTAACTTAGGTAAAATGGATGGTTTACGAGGTCAGTAAGCTTATTAAGTCATTTTGGAGGAAAAGAAGCTAACTCTAGGTCATTATGGTAAGCATATTGGAGGAAATAAAGCTAAGTCTAGGTCTTTATGCATTTGTTAAGCAAAACACTAGAGAAACTTACCGTGATCACGGAGGTGTAGGAGCGGGCTGGCTCGCGCCGGTAGCTGGAGAAGGATCATGCGATGCGTTTCTGGAGTTAAGCTGCACCAAAGATCATTTCCAATGTCTCGATACCATTATGACACTCAAATGTTAAGACTAGCAAGTAATGTCCATTCAAATTAAACTCACCGTGCTCCCAGGAGCAATCACTGGCATCGGCGGAGCGGTCTGACCGGACTTCTCGCACACAGACTGCACATTTGGTTTTCACAACAGAGTCATACTAGTTAGTAATGAGACTCAAATGTTAAGACTAGCAAGTAATTTGCAGAAGAAACTTACCACAAGGAGCTCGTACATGGCCCTTGCCTGCATGTCATTCTGTGCCCTCTCCTCCTCCAACATCTTTGTCGTCCTCTCCTCCAACTCCTGCTGCCTCTCCGCCGCCTCCGCCAGAAGTTTCTCCGTTCTATCTCTCTCACTCTGTATAGCAGCCTGCAACACCACTCACATGACCATTTGTAATCATTGATGGAAGCGCACACAATGTAATGGAGAAAGATAGCTGAGTACGTATAACTAACCTTGAAGGCGAGTTGGACTAGCCGTTCACGAGGCCTTATCCAGGAGCGGAGCTCGACTGGTACGCCTTGATCTCCGGGAGAAAGCGAGGACAACGGATAAGTCCATCTCCCATGGCTATGGAGCCATGGGACCTCCCGCCACCAGATATCATCAGCAGCTCTGTATCAATGGGACCCTGGCTCGGGTTAAAGTCCTCCCCTTTCCTCGCCTTCCCCTGATCTCTATATTGCACGAGCTTGTCGTGGGCGGAGATGTTGGTGAAGTTCTTTGGATCATCGAGGTCAGACGCAGAGAATGCCTTGACTTTCTTGTAAGGGCCAGTGTGGGCCATGGCATACAGGTCGTACACCTCTGGCACCTTATCCGCCTTATTGTAGCGTGCCTGAAAGAGAGAAACAAAGTAAATTAGTAATTAAAGGGCTAAAGCTAGCATGATGAATGAATTGCATGAATCATGAAGAAAACCACATACCCAGTTCCGCCCATACTGAAATAAGTTGGAGCTGCCTTGGTGGTGTGGCACACCTTCCATTTGGGCATGTTTGTCCTTGGCCTCTTTGTGGGTGGCCAGCCATTCTTTTGAGCACCACGCGTTGACCAACACCTCCCAACAATCCATCCGATCCGCACACCATCTCGGAGGGGCCTAAGTTAGCAAATAGAAACTTGAGCGCTACGGCTATGAATTACTAAATGAAGGAAGTAAGTACAAGCCCTTAAGAATTACCTTCATGTACTCTCCTTACTCAAGAACTTATCGCGGCACTCCTACTTGTGCTTCTTGATACCACGCCCGGCGTAGTAGTCTCGAACAGCCTACACCCGAACCTCATGCCATAAGTTCTGAAGTAGGCGCTTGCACTCCTTGTGGACAACATCTTCCGCCTCCTCCTCGTATCCCTCCTCACACCTATAGAATGTCTGCAATCAAATGAGACAATATTGATTAGTACAATTAATAACTAGCTAGTTGAAGATTTTTAATTGTGTAAAGGAGCAATTACCCAGAACTTTCGGATCACCATGTATGCCCGCGTCTTGCACAAGACACCGTCGATAATCTCACCCGGCGGGGCCGGGGCAGCCAAGTAGTGGTCCCAAGTCAATCCAACCTCTGGAAGCCGACCCTCACCAGGCAACGTGACAAACCCCGGGAAGTATTGCCGAATCAGAACTCCAAGGACGGAGTTGGGCCGGCGGACACTTTCATGGTGGTCCCAACCCCTGCAGCATGACAAGGCCAACACATCAGTTATTTGAAGAAACGTGAATGCAGAAGGTACAAAAAGATTAAATGCACTTACCTCTCCCCATCAGGGACAATCAACCACCTCTGCTCTCGGGTCGCCGGCACGGACGGGAGCCGTGTAGCACCATGCTGGTAGACGTTGCCCCCCTCCACTCCCTCCTCATCAGTCGGCTCCCCGCCATCATCAGCATGGCCACTCGGCTCCCCGCCATCATCAGCATGGCCACTCGGCTCCTCAGGCTGACCCGACCAGTTACCCCATCCAGACGTGTGCTCCTCCGGGGTCTCATGGGCCCAAGTCTCGTGGGCCGAAGGCCCGTCGACCCGAGGCTCGTGGGCCGAAGACCCGTGGACCGGAGGCTCGTGGACCGGAGTCCGTGCAGCCTCCTCCACAGACGGGTCCACCCTAGCAGTCAAGTGCTCGGGTGAAACAGCTGGGGGCGGCGGCGAGGAAGGCGCCGTAAGAGTCACCCTACCTCCTCTCCCGCGACCACGTGCTCCACCTCCTCTCTTCTTCTTACCTCGTCCCCTGCTGGGCACCGCGGTCGACGAAGAAGGGCCCTGCGGTGTCGCCATACTGTCCAGCAACGCTTGGTGGAGAGGTGTGTGTGGAATGGAAGACCTCGCACCACGCGCCGACGAAGAAGGGGCCTCGACGCGCTCCCGACCAGCGCCCACCATCTTTCAACACCTGCCATGACAAAGAACAAACGAAATTAGTACAACATAAAAAAAGTACCGACATGAATAATAATATGTATATCACTAAAGTGTATCATCATCAAGTACAACATAAAAAAATTGAATACCTGACACTACTAATAATCTCGATCAGTATCATCAATAAATGCATAATCATCATCATCACTATAATCAACGATGGGCTCATAGGGTTCATTGGCTTCAACATGTGCAAGGCCACCTTGACGTATTCGGTCAAGCATTGACAGGTCATCCGCAACAGTAACCTCTTCTTGTTCCGGCTCTTCTTGTTCCTCCTCTGGGGTGATGTCGGATTCATTGTCGCTGTCTACTTCAATGTTTTGGGGTGAAGTATAGCGGTTCTTGAAACGCTTTTTGGAAAGACGTGTCTCTTGGAAGAATTCTCCTTCGTATGTGTCTGGGTTAATGTGAGGTTCATAATCCTCTTCCTTTGGGGGAGAAAGTCTAGCACGTGGCGGCACTTCATAAACGACATCCCAACCTTTCAGATTTGGATTAGTTTGGCAGGCCCACGGTAGATAGAATACTTGGGTCGCCTGTTGAGCCGTAATATAGACATCAGGAACATCTAAATGGGTGCTTTGGTTGATTTCAACTAGCCCTATATGTTCATGAGTCCTTCTAGTCTCCTTCGGCTGAAACCAATAACATTTGAAGACTACGACATTCGGTGGGTTTTCACCATAGAACAGAAGTTCATAAATTGCTTCAACTCTCCCATAATACTCGGTACCTCCTTCGCCGATAGCAGATACACAACAATTTGTAGACTTTCGGTCGGCCATAGATAGCTCTTTGCCATAGGTACGAAAGCGATACCCGTTGATGTCGTACTTGCCAAATGAACGGACCTTATAGTCAAAACCATTAGCGACTTGTCTCAATTCGGCGTCCATAGACTCTGAATTAGCCTATAAGTTTAATATGAAAGGATTGTTGCATTACGCACAAATTAGCTAATGAAATGAATTTGTCTAATAGAAATTACCGTTTGTTTGAACCAAGAGATGAAACCGGGATAGCCGCCTCCTTGCTTTGCGAGAAGCTCATACTCTTCGACGGAATCCTTTTGGATCTCCGCTCCATACGAGAATATGGCGACGTATCGACTGTATGACATATCCAGGAATAAGAGCAGTTCAAAGGAAATAGAAGTTGCGAAACAATGTACCAAGAACTTACTCGACGTATGACCGCACTTCTATCAGGTTGTTGAAGATATACAACGAAATGGTCCACCATTCTTCGTTATCCAAAGATACTGGATGTGAAACACTAGCTGGTGCGAGATTCCCTTTGAATAGGCTGAGGTTGGATCCACCCTTTTTAGGGTCGTCAGCATTGTACCGAGGCTTTCGGATTATGCAAATGACGATTTTTGGCTTCGTAGTGCGTTGTTACGAAGTTTGCCGCCTCCTCTGTGATGAATGCCTCAGCCATCGATGCTTCAATTCTACGTTTATTTTTACATTTTTCTCGAAGTGTCTTCTGCATCCTCTCAGTTGGGTAGCACCAACGATTTTGCACGAGCCCCCCAATCTTGCCTCGGTCGGGAGATGCAAAATCAAATGCTGCATTGGATTAAAGAAGCCCGGTGGAAAGATCTTCTCTAACTTGCAGATCAACTCTGGCGCCAACTCTTCCATTTCTTCTAGCACGCCAGGCGATAGTTCTTTCGCACAAAGAACACAGAAGAAATAGCTGAGTTCTGCCAGTACTAGCCATTCATCCTCAGGGATGAAGCCACGCAACATCACCGGCATTACCCGCTCAATCCATATGTGCCAATCATGACTCTTGAGACCAAATATCTTCAGTTTATCAAGATTCGCTCCCCTATTTAGATTCGCTGCATACCCATCGGGGAACATCAACTGCTGTTGCACCCACAAGATAATTTTCCTCATAGCTGGCCTTCCAAGATTGAACCATGCCTTTGGCTTCGTCCAGTTCTGCTTTCCTTTCGGTTCTTTCATGTTTTGTAACGGCCTATCACATAGTGCCTCCAGATCGACTCTAGCCTTAGTATTATCCTTTGACTTCCCATCTATGTCGAACAATGTACCAAAAAGTGCCTCGGCGATATTCTTCTTAGTGTGCATCACGTCGATGTTGTGTGGGCAAAGGAGGTCTTTGAAGTAAGGGAGATCCCATAAGCATGTTTTGTGAGTCCACGCGTGCTTAGTATTATACCCCTTGAAGTACCCTGGACGTTGTGGATCAGGCTCGAGAGCGTTTAACCGATCCAGGGTCTGTTGCCTGTCAATGCAGGTGGTGCAGAGTTTTTGACAACTCTACCCCTGATGAAGTTCTTCTTGTCTTTCCTGAACTAACGGCGAGGATCCAGGAACTGTCTATGCATGTCGAATCAAGAAAACTTGTGACCGGCCTAAAGCCAACGAAAATCAAGAGCTCCCTTGCATGTGGGGCATGGGAACCTTCCATGCACACACCAGCCAACGAATAGCGCATACGCCGGCAAGTCATGCGTCGAGTACATGTACCAGACACGCATTATGAAGTTCCGTTTGCTAAAGGCATCATATGTATTGAACCCATTATCCCAGGCTTCTTGCAATTCGTCCTTAAGCGGCTGCATGTCCACATTCATATTTTTCCCAGCATAGTTGGGCCCTGGAATTATCAACGTCAGGAAAATGTTCTTTCTTTGCATAATCTGTCCGGGGGGAGATTGAGTGGAAAGACAAATACGGGCCAACAACTGTATTGGGATGCCGTCATACCAAACACACTGAACCCACCCGTGCTGATGCCGACTCGAGGATGCCTCGGATCTGCCGCTTTGTCAGCATGTAATTCATCAAACTTTTTCCACGCAACACCATCTGATGTGTGTACCATCATCAGATTCCCATCTGCATCTAGTTCGGTTCTTTTGCCTGTTTTGTGCCATGTCATCTGTCTGGCCGTCTTTTCGACCATGAAAAGACGTTGAAGTCTTGGTACGATTGGCATATACCGAAGAACACTAATAGGGATTTTGGTCTATGTCTTCTCACTCATACCGTTGTCTACCACAATATACCTGGAAGACTTGCAAATGGGACAATAGTTCAAGTCCGCATAGTCAAGCCTAAATAAGGCACATCCTTTCTCACAGGCATGTATTTTCTCATAGGGCATCTTCAGTGCACGGAGGATTTTGTCCGACTGGTACAGGTTTGCAGGCATTACATGGCCTTTGGGTAGAAAGCGTCCAAATACTATCATAATTGCGTCATAGCATTCTCTTCCCAAGTTAAACTGAGCCTTCAGAGCCATTACTTGTGAGATGACATCCAACTGACAAAGCTCAGTGTGCTCGTGGAGCGGACATTTTGAAGACTCCAACATTTCATTGATGGCCTTTGCAGATTCCTCCATCTCCTCGTCTGGATCCCGAGCATCATCATAGTCTTGCACCATGTTTTCCATCCCGGTACCATGCTCGTCGGTGCCACGAAGATCCACCTCAGCTCGGTCACGTTGGGCAGACTCGCCATGAAATGTCCACACCGTATAATCAGATGTAAAACCACTCTTCTGCAGGTGTTTGCCCATTTCAGCCTCTGTCTTCTTTTCCCAATTGCTGCACCAGAAACAGGGGCACCAGGTTTTCTTCTGGCCATTTGCAAATGCGTCTTGCACAAACCCCTTGGTTTTTGTGAACCATTCAGCGCTCCATTTGTTCTGACCAGTGTGACCGGTATACATCCACGCACGGTCACTCATCTTGACTTTCAGAGCTACTGGACACACAACAATTATATATGTAATTCACCATTATATATTCATCAGTTGATCTACTTTGTCAATTTTATTACGTCCATGCAACCTACACTCTAATAGGTAATGATAGGTCCTAATCCCACCCGTGTATGTGTAGATTGGGTTCATTTTCCCATGCTATGCTCCGGATCCGACGCAAAATTTCGGCAGCACCTCCCCGCTGTTCTCCTGATACACGTCTCTGCAATAAACAAAGACGATGTGTACCCGGAGAACAACAGGGGAGGCACTGACGAAATTTATGCGTCTGATCCGGAGCTAAGCATATGGGAAAACGAACCCAATCTACACATACTCGGGTTGTCCATGGATAGCGTTGGACAATTTGAAAGAATCAAGGTTATAAATATGCAAATGCATGCATATTTATAACTATGACGCTTTTGAACGGGAGACACATATTGGTTACGCATACTGATGATACAGGACACATATATACCTAGCTATCAAGTTTCATCGGAATAGAGCAAATAATTAATGGGGGAGGAGGACATGTCATTTGTGCTCACCCACGAATGAAGGGGCAGAGCTCGTCAGACGCACGGCGAGGTCGTCGAACACCAAACCTTGCAGCGATGAAACAACTGCACATTTAAAACTACACGGTCAACACAATTATATATGATGTTTTTCATAACAAAATCGAAGAATATATGACCTAACTAATAATTCACAAATATATGACCCCGTCGGCCTCTGGAAGGCCAAAGAACACCTTTTCGGGAGGTGTCGGGGGTCGGGGTGTCGTGTCGGTGTCGGGGTGCCGTGTCGGGGTCGGGGTGCTGTTTCGGGGTCGGGGGGTCGGGGTCGGGGTGTCGGGGTCGGGGGGTCGGTTGTCGGGGTGTGGTGTCGGGGTCAGGGTGTCGGGGTGTGGTGTCGGGGTTGGGGGGGTCAGGGGGTCAGGTGTCGGGGGGTCGGGGTCGCGGTCGGGTGTCTGGGTGTCGGGGTGTCGTGTCGGGGTCGGGGTGTCGTGTCAGGGTGTCGGGGGTCGGGGTCGGGGTCGGGGTGTCGGGCCCGGGTGTCGGGGTGGCGCGTCGGGGTCGGGGTGTCGGGGGTCGGCGTCGGGGTGTCGGGGGTCAGGGTCGGGGTGTCAGGTCGGGGTGTCGGGGTGGCGTTTCGGGGTCGGGGTGTCGGGGGTCGGGGTCGGGTGTTGGGTGTCAGGGGTCCGGGTCGGGGTGTCGGGCCCGGGTGTCGGGGGTGGCGTGTCGCGGTCGGGGTGTCGGGGGTCGGGATCGGGCTGTCGTGTCGGGGTGTCGGGGTGGTGTGTCGGGGTCTTCTTCTTCTTCTTTTCTTTCGACTTCTCCCTCCTCCTCTTCCTCCTCCTCCTCCTCTTCTTTCTTCTTCTTCTTCTTCTTTGTCGTCCGCCCCCCTTTGCCGTCCGCTTTATTACTCTTTGTCGTCTGCTAGCAGACGGCAAAGAGGGGCCCCGTTAGGTTTTCGCTCATCAGCCCGTTAGTGTGGGCCACCTCCCTCTTTGTCGTCTGCCAGCTGACGGCAAAGAACTAGCTGATGGCAAAGACCTTCTTTGCCATCAGTCAGTTCTTTGCCGTCTGCTTTTGGTTAGCTGATGGCAAAGAGCTTCTTTGCCGTCAACTAGCTGATGGCAAAGAGCTGGCAGATGGCAAAGTAGCTGATTCCAGTAGTGAATATTTGTTCTACCTTTAGCTCCTCGTTGGGTTCGACACTCTTAATTTTCGAAAGAGGCTACAATTGATCCCCGACACTTGTGAGTTATCAAGCAACGGTTTAATGTCTGTCCCGGTGAGAGGTCACGTCTGCATTGGCATCGTGTGAGAGCAATCACACCCTCCGATCCTCTTTTGTTTGGGTATAAGAAAATCTCATTTTGCATTCACATTTTGCAAATAAAATTCATGGTCAAACTTTGACCCAAAATATGATGGCGACTAGTAAACTAGGACAGAGGTAGTAGTGATGAATTCCATTTTTGCTCCATACCAATCATTTTAAAAAATTGCATAACATTGTCAGGACCTTGATTCTAAGTCACATCGATGTCGGGACCCCGATCCTAAGTCACACCGATCCAGCATGTAACACATCATATCACTTTGTGGCCTCACGCACGGTGTTCCCACGGGTGCCACCTTACCTGGCCCGGGACCGTTTGCGCCTTTTGGCTCACGTATATGATAGTGTCGCTAGCATCCATATGACAGAGAACCCGGGCCGACATGGCTAGTCGTGAACCCAAAGCGGCGCTAACCTATGAGGACAGGCATACATGAATCACATCGAACATGTCGGTCATCAACGTGTGAATCCGGGCTGTAGCACTGGGCTAACAGGACTCCGGTAACCCGGGCTGTAGCAGGCTAGGCAGGACTCCGGATGTCACCGCGTGACATTTCCCCGAAGGGACAGACACAGGAACGAAGTGAATCACATGCCGGCCAGTCAAGTGTTCCGAGCAGTAGTGCTGGGCTAGCAGGACTCCGGTGAACCGGGCTGTAGCAGACTACTATCGCTCCGAAGCACTAGACTACATTTCCCCATATGCTAGGCTGCCAAGAATAAACAACTAGATAGTCGGATCCCACCCATACCAAGCATTTCAACCATACACACAATATGCCCGATATGAGTAGATACAACATGGCATCACAACAAGACTCTACGACCTCAAAAATTTATTCATTAGGCTCCGAAGAGCGAGATATTACAAACATGGGTCTCATGACCCAACATTCAGAGCATACAAGTCAAACACATGCGGAAGCTTAACATGTCTGAGTACAGACATCTACAAATGAAAAAGGCTGAGAAGCCTGACTATCTACCAGATCCGGCCGAGGGCACAAGATCGTAGCTGAGGTAACAAGCTAAACGTCGAAGTCCACGCGGAACTACTAGCGAGACTGAAGTCTCTCTGCAAAACATAAAGTAGGCAAACGTGAGTACAAATGTACTCAGCAAGACTTACATCAGAACTAACTACATATGCATCAGTATCAATAAAGGGGGTGGTGGAGTTTGACTGCAGCAAGCCAGCTTTGACTCGGTGGCTATCCTGAACTACGACTGCAAGTAACTCTTTTGAGGTGGCGCACACGAGTCCACATATTCACCATTTCAATACACCACTATGGATCCGCTCCCGTCTCCCTACGAGAAGGCCATCCATAGCACTCACACTTATCTTGCGCATTTTAGAGTATCCACTTTCACTTGTCTATGAACTGTACAAGGGGTCCAAGTTTCCATATCCGAGGAATCCGGCTATTCGAATAGATAATGATAACCCTGCAGGGGTGTACTTCTTCACACACGCTCTCGCCACTTATCGCCCTGTACACGTCATGTACCTCGGCAACCTTCAAGCGGAAGCCGGGCGAGGGAGTCGGCCACGACCTGAGTAATCACACAAGTCTCTCGTCCAGGTTTATCGCCTATTCGGGTTCCATCCGCAAGGAGATCCGGCCGGGGTGTCGCTCACGGCCCCAAACGATGTGAGCAGGGTTCCCAAGCCCACCAACCGGGTGCCACTTGGTACACCGTGCCACTGTGCCTAGTCTGTCCCAAGCCCACCTGTACCGGGTGCCACTTGGTAGACTACTAACACTACCTACAAACACAAGAAACTAGTTGCAACTCCTGGACAGAGATCAAGTGGATTAATAAGTCGAGAGGGGCACTTAAGCATTCCAATGTGTGGTAGTAACTGTTCATGGATCACAAACACAGAACTCAGTTCCTGAGGACGGCTGCAATGAGACAACCCACCATGTACTCCTACATGGCCTCTCACCGCTACCTTTACCAAATCGTGTTCACACACTTAGCTCTCAACAGTAGGACATGTTCACCACATTCCAATTCATTCCCGATGAATCAGACCCGACTCAACTCTAAGCAGTAGCAGGCATGACAACAAGCATGAATGAGTAGGCACATCAGGGCTCAAACAACTCCTACTCATGCTAGTGGGTTTCATCTATTTACTGTGGCAATGACAGGTCATGCAGAGGATAAGGGGTTCAACTACCGCAGCAAGTAACAGTTGAATCGTTGTTGTCCTAATGCAGTAAAAGAGAGCAGGAGCGAGAGAGGGGGATTGTATCGGAATGAACAAGGGGTTTTTGCTTGCCTGGCACTTCTGAAGATAACATTGAGTCTTCATCAGTGTCAACGATCACATCGTCGGAACCACGTCTATCGAGAGGGGACAAACACCGGCAACTGAGAAAGAACACAATCAATGCAATGCCACAATATGATGCATGATCATGACATGGCAATATGCTGTGATTTGAGCTAATGCATCTAGCTATGATTTAAATGAAGTTGGTTTGAATCTAAGATTCAAATTCAAACTCCACATGTGGTTATTTAAATGGCATTCATTTGATTTGTCCTAAACAGTAGCTATAAGTTGTTCTAACATGCATGAAAATGGTACAGATGGATTCCTTGAATTTTTCTGATAATTTTTCATATATAAATTATTTCATTTGGAGTTACGGTTTAATTTCTATGATTTTTAGAAGTTTGGGGGATTTTATGAAATTTATAAATCATTTCTGATTTATTTTAAATTCCAGAAAACCTTTACTGCGTCAGCCTTAAGTCATGGTGACGTCAGCATTGACCAAAGTCAAGTCTGACTAGTGGGCTCTACTTGTCATTGAGTCTGTTAACTGACAGGGTTAATTAACCTAACCTAATAACTGTTAGCAGGGCTGGGCCCTCTTGTCAGTGTAACTGGAGGGTAATTAGCCCTAAACTAATTAAGGTCACGTCAGCAAATCAGCGTTTAGTCGCCGGCGCTAATCCGAGGACGCCGGAGTTGCCCTCCCGGCCGTTTCCGGCGACGGGAGCTCGCGTGGCTGGGTTCTACAGACGCAGCGCATCGGGGCACGTCAATTGGTGGTGGCAGCAGTTGCTAGGGTGGCCGGAATCAGCAACGGCGGCGAGCTTGGCGGCGGCGGTGCTCGGGCTAGCTCGTGCTCGGGGCTGCAGCCTGCGGGCGAGCGAACTAGGTATCTAGGCATCATCTAAGGCGTTCCGGGAGCAAGATGGAAAGAGGCACAGGTCGGAGGGGGCTCGGCAAGGATGAGCTCGTCATCCATGGCGGACGGCAGCTTCGGTCATGGCGGGAGGAGCGACTAGAGGATGCGAGGGACATCGGGATAAAGGGGAAACGGAGCAGGAGCTCACAGGGGGTCAGCTGGAGTAGACGACAAGCTCGGGGGCGTCCTGTTGGCGACGAATCGGTCGACGGCGGCCGGCGACCGTGCTCAGAGAGGATCCATCGATGGCGACGTTTTCGGGCACCCGAGGGCGCCTTCTTCCGCGGGAAGCTTCACGGCGTCGATGCGGATCCGGTGGTCATGACAGAGAGGCAAGGCGTGCACGGTGGCCGCGTGGGTGAGCGACGGTGCGGTTCGGCCATGGAGACGGGGGGGCGAGGGAGAGAGCAGGGGGGCGAGTGAGGAGGTCGGGCGGATCAGGACGGCACCGAGGAGACGACCAGCGGCGTCACGCTGTCCTCGGACGTAGGCAAGCAGCCTGGTGGCGTGGCGTCCGCGCGCGTGTGCGTTGTCCCCCTGCCTACTGGCGCGAGGTAGGGGATGACTGGCGTCGGCTAGTCAGCTGGGCCGGCCTGCTGGGCTAGGACAGCTGGGCCGCCAGGTGAGCCCAGGTTAGTCCTTCTCTCTCTCTCTTTTTATAATTTAGTTTCTGTTTTCTATTTTTGTTATTTTGTTTTGATTTAGTTTATAGCCCAAATCATTTTAATAAATCCTGAAAATAATTATGGGCATTAAATGAATTATTACAAAGGCCCTTAGCTATTTTCAGAATTGTTGGAGCATTTAATAATATGTATAGCAATTAAATGCCCCAATTCAAATACTTTATGAATTAATTCAATTATCCAGAATGGCCTGAAAATATTAGCATCATTTTTGGCAGGGGTTTTCACCTTTAACAAAAATCATGAACATTTTCAAAGGCATTTTGGGTTCTTTGAAAAAGGTTTTATTTGAACCTATTTGATTTCTTTTAGGTGCTAGGGTTTGATCAATCCCCTTTTCAATTTAAATAGAATTTAAACATGATGCAACACTCTAATGCAAGCACTAAGCATTACCCGAACTAGGGATGTGACAATCGATCTAGCATGTAACACGTCATATCACTTTGCGGCCTCATGCACGGTATTCCCACGGGTGCCACCTTACCTGGCCCGAGACCGTTTGCGCCTTTTGGCTCATGTATATGATAGTCTCGCTAGCATCCATATGACAGAGAACCCGAGACGACATGACTAGTCGTAAACCCAAGGTGGCACTAACTTACGGGGATAGGTATACATGACCCAGCAACGAACTTGTCAGTCATCAACGTATGAACCCAAGTCGTAGCAAGCTATAGGGACTTAAAGGAACAACGTGTGACATTTCTCCGAAGGGACAGACACGGGTACGAAGAAGGACACATGCCAGCCAGCCTAAGTGTTCTGGAGCAGTAGCAAGCTACCATGTCTCAGTGGAAGCACTAGGAGACATTTCCCCATAAGAGAGGCTACCAAGAATAAACAACTAGGTTGTCGGATCCCACACATACCAAGCATTTCAAAATCATACACACAATATGCTCGATATGTGCAAATACAACATGGCATCACAACAAAACTCTACGACTCAAAGTATTTATTCAGAAGGCTCTGAAGAGTCATACATAGTAAGAATTATAATCATGGGTCACATGACCCAACATAGAGAGCATACAGGCAACAAAAGCATAAACATGTCTGGGTATAGAAATCTAAAAAGGAAGAAGGCTAGAGCCTGACTATCTACAAGACCCTCCCAAGGGTACAAGATCATAGCCGAGGTAACAAGCTAAACGTTGAAGTCCACGCGGAACTACTAGTGAGACTGAAGTCTCTCTGCAAAAACATGAATTAAAAAAACCTGAGTACAAATTTACCCAACAAGACTTACATCAGAACTATCTACATATGCATTAATATCAACAAAGGGGTGGTGGAGTTTAACTGCAGCAAGCCAGCTTTGACTCAGCGGCTATCCTGTACTACGATTGCTGGTAACTCTTTTGAGGTGGCGCACACGAGTCCACATATTCACCATGTCAATACACCACTATGGATCTGCTCCCGTCTCCCTACGAGAAGGCCATCCATAGCACACACGCTTATCTTGCGCATTTTAGAGTATCCACTTTCACTTGTCTATGAAATGTATAAGCAACCCAGTAGTCCATTACCGCGGAAGCGGCTATTCGAATAGATGATGTTAACCCTGCAGGGGTGTAATTCTTCACACATGTTTCCACCAGTTAGCGTCTGCACACGACATGTGCTCGGCAGACTTCAAGCTAAAGCCGACGTGGGTGTAGACCACGACCGAACTAACCACTCAAGTCCCTAGTCCAGGTTTATCGCCTATTCAGTTTCCATCTACATGGAGTCTGGCCGAGGTTTCCACTACGACCCCGAATGATGTGTGCAGGGTTCCTGAGGCACCAAACGGGCGTCCTGGTACACCGTGCCACGTACCTGCCGCATCACAGCCCACCCCGAGGGTCAGCGCTTCGCACGGCCTCTAGTAAACTACAAACACCAGAAACTACTTGCAACTCCTGGACAGAGGACAAGGGGGGTTAATAAGTCGAGCGGGGTCATATTTCAGGGCCTAATGCGTGGTAGTAGCTGATCTTAAATCACACATACAGATCTCAGTTCTTAGGGCGGTTCCGATGAAACAACCGACCATGTACTCCTACATGGCCTCTCATTGATACCTTTACCAAAACATGTTCAACACTTCACTCTCATCACCGACACAACCCTTTCACTCTAGCCCATCACCCAGATGAACTAGACCTGACACGACTCTAAGCATAGCAGGCATATCAAGCAAGCATGAATGAGTAGGCACATCATGGCTCAAGCAACTCCTACTCATGCTAGTGGGTTTCAACTATTTACTGCGGCAAAGACATGTCATGCAAAGGAATGGGGTTCAACTACCGCAACATGTAATAGTTGAATCGTTGTTGTCCTAATGCAGTAAAAGAGAGCAAGAAAGAGAGAGTGGGATTGTATCAGAATGCTCAATGGGGGTTTGCTTGACTGGCACTTCTGAAGATAGTATAGATCTTCATCGGTGTCATCGAACTCATCGTCGGAACCACGTCTACTGAGAGGGGACAATCACCGGCAGACGAGAGGGAACACAATCAATGTAATGCAAGATTATGGTGCATGAATGTGACATCGCAATATGATGTGATTTGAGCTAATGCAGCTAGCAACGACTTAAATGGAGTTGGTTTGAACCTAAGGTTCAACTTCAAACTCCATATGTGAAATTCAAATGCCAATTATTTTTTGGTCCAATTCAGCAACTTTAAGTTGCTCCAACATGCATGAAATGTTACAAACGGAAAGATTGGATTTTTCTGATCATTTTTCATATATAAATTATTTCATTTGGAGTTACAGATTATTTTCTATGATTGTTAGAAGTTTAAGACATGTTTTGGAATTTCCTGAATTAGTTTTAATCCGGAAAATCCTTTACTGCATCAGCATGACGTCGGTGTGACGTCAACAAGTCAACAGGGCCGGTCCAGGTCAAACATGACCAGTGGGGCCCACTGGTCAGTGATAAAGGGGCTAATCCCATGTTGACTCGCGCTTTGACTTGCTGCGAGGCCCACTGTCAGCGTCCGAGGGCGGTTTAACTGGTTGGGATTAGCGCTAATGACCGCGACATGTCGGCTCTCGCCGGTGTTCCACCGGCGACGACCAAAACCGACGACGGAGATGTCGCGGGAAGGCGCTACAGGGGACGGTTTCGGATGCAGTTTGCGGCTACAAGTAGCTGGGGGTGCGGTGCATCCAGAGGTGGCGGCGGCTGGAGCTGGGTGGCCGGAGCTCGCCAGAATGGAGCCCGCGGCAGTGGTCGGAGTTCGGACCTCGGCGAAAACGCCATTGTGTAGCACAGGCGGGCAAAGTGAAGTGCTGGGCAGCCTCCTGGTGTCACCAGGAGCTCGGTGCGGTACATGGGCACGACCCGTTCGAGCTCAGGCCACGGTGGCGACAAGGGCGGGCGGCGGTGAGCTTTCGGGTCTGGCTATGGAGCTAGCTAGAGGACGAGTTACACTGTTGGGAGACAGGGGAAAGACGCAGGTGCTCATGGCGTGTGCAGGGGGCGTGGAAGAGGGATTGAGGACGGCTTGGCCGGAGCGAAATGACGGCGACGAAGGGCGGCACTCGAGGTTGGAGATGGCGATGATGGCGTCGTTTTAGGCGTGCTGCGTGTGCGTTCTTCGTCTTGGTGCTCCACGTCATCGATGCAGACCTGTCGATGTCAAAACCGGCGGATCTCGGGTAGGGGGTCCCTAACTGTGCGTCTAAGGCGGATGGTAACAGGAGGCGGGGGACACGATGTTTACTCAGGTTCGGGCCCTCTCGATGGAGGTAATACCCTACTTCCTGCTTGATTGATCTTGATGATATGAGTATTACAAGAGTTGATCTACCACAAGATCGTAGAGGCTAAACCCTAGAAGCTAGCCTGTGGTATGATTGTTCTCGTCCTACGGACTAAACCCTCCGGTTTATATAGACATCGGAGGGGGCTAGGGTTACACAGAGTCGGTTACAAGGGAGGAGATCTACATATCCGTATTGCCAAGCTTGCCTTCCATGCCAAGGGGAGTCCCATCCGGACACGGGACGAAGTCTTCAATCTTGTATCTTCATAGTCCAACAGTCCGGCCAAAGGATATAGTCCGGCTGTCCGGGTACCCCCCAATCTAGGACTCCCTCAGTAGCCCCTGAACCAGGCTTCAATGACGATGAGTCCGGCGCATAGATTTGTCTTCGGCATTTCAAGGCGGGTTCCTCCTCCGAATACTCCATAGAAGATTTTGAACAAGGATAGTGTCCGGCTCTGCTAAACAAGTTCCACATACCATCGTAGAGAGAATAATATTTCCACAAATCTAATCTGCTGACACGTTTGGCGGCACACCACGGCCCGGTCTTGAACCATCTTTCGCAACCAGCCACTGCACCTATCATGAGGTGGTTTCCTTGGCAGGTCTTGTCGAAGCAGATATCATGTCCCCTTATCTTGGGATTCTCATCAATACGGGTGTGGGTAACCTAACCGCACCATCAATTATGGCGCTTGGGGAATAAGAGGTTTCACCAGGTGAGTGGGGAGGCGCATCGCCTCTTCCGCCCTTACAAAGGGACAAGGATTTATTCTTCTCACCCAAACCTTCTTCCCGATTCATTCCCTTCTGCTCAAGCTCCAACGCTCAAGCGTTCCTCTTCTCTGCCCACAAAAGGTCCTCCAAAGATGTCCGGATCCGGAGCGGGAGGCAAATGGATGGCCTCTACCGTCCGAGAGAAGGATACTAAAAAGCTTCAGAAGGCCGGGTACCTGGCGAAGAAAATCAGCCACCGTCTCCCGACGGCGGGACATATCGTCCCTACTCCGGAACCCCTCGAGAGGGTTGTATTCCTCCCCCATTTTGTCCACAGGCTAGGGTTGCCCCTCCACCCGTTCGTTCGCGGCATCATGTATTATTATGGGATCGATCTTCACGATTTGTCCCCTAATTCCTTCCTCAACATCTCGACATTCACTGTCGTGTGCGAAGCTTTTCTCCGCATTTCACCGCACTTCGGTTTAAGGATGAAGATTTTTAATGTGAAGCCCAAGGTGGTGGGAGGCGAGCACGCCGAATGTGGGGGCGCCATGTTGAGCAAGATGCGCAACATCAACGTCATATGGCCAACGGGAACCTTCAATGATTCTGTCAAGGAGTGGCAACAACAGTGGTTTTATATCGTTGAGCCGCGCGGCACAGAGTGGGCCGCCTCTCCCGAGTTCCGATCCGGCGCCCCCCTACGGCTTACATCCTGGGTTAAGAAAGGCCTGGACTAGTCCTCGTCCGACGAACTATCGGTGCTCCAGACGCGCGTTGAAGATATGGGAGACAAGAACATTGAGCTTGTCAATGTGGTCCAGGTGATGTTGATTCGCCGGGTCTTGCCTTGTCAGCACCGGACTTGCAATTTGTGGCAATTCGATCCGGCCCTGCACCAAACCCTACAAGAGCTTTTTGGCTCCTCGCACAAGGACATCTGGAAGGTGCTTTTCAAGTCCAGCAAATCGTGGCCGGACTCCGCCGAAGACTTGGGTACCAACTGTCCTGCCCGGCAAGTTCGGTGAGTTATCAAACTTTTCTATCCGCGTAACCCAAAAGAAACGCTTAACATGTTTTATACAACTCTCCCAGGGCTGGGCGAAGAAGGCGGGGCGGTTCCATTATCCGGCCCCGCTGCCCGAAGAACTAGCCATCCCACTTCTGACGAAGATGTTGGTCCTGGCGCCTTACCAGGTGCCGAAGAAGATGACCGAGAAGGAAGCAAAAAAGACCCGGGGCGACCTTCATCGCCGCGGCACTTCGGACACAATATCCGAAGGCTCCAATGCCCATCTCGCCTCCAAAGAGAACGAGGAGGAGGAGGATGAATCCCCTGTGGGGGGAGAAAGAAGAGGACGACCTCCGTACACTTGGAGGCCGAGCTGACCAAAAGGGGAAAGGCTCTTCTACCCAAGGAGTCCACTGCCGCTGCCGACAGCGGCCCGGCCTGCGATCCCAAGGCCCAGCCCCTGGTGACCTCGTAAGTGTATAAAATCCAAGTATGCTTTAGGCGTCCGGACTTATCACGGCTTAGTATTTTAACCTAAGCCATATTTTTCGCAGTCCGGCGAGGTCCCGCACCAAACAATCCTCATTAGAGGACTTGCTGAGCTCAAATGCTATGGAGAGCGGGACGCCCCCAAAGGCCCCTTCCTCCAAACAGGTGCATAACACCAAGGCTTCATCCCAGAAGGACCCCGGCCAAGGAGTAAAGGAAAAAGCCGTGAAGGCGGTTCCTGGAGGTCAAACATCAGGGGCCGGACACGTGGGGGAAAAGATTCCCATGGGGGTTGAGGGCGGGAGTGATCCTAAGATCAGCTCCCAGCCGGGTGCGGTCCCAGAGACCTATACAGCTCTAGGATCAAGCGGGTAGTCTCCTTCGAGAGGGGGCGTGCATGTTCCATCGGCGACCTATGTCTATCCAGAAGTGTCGGATGCTTTGTTGGTGGCGTTGAAAGATGCCTCCATCATTGATGAACATCGTGCCCTTATGGGTGCGGTGATTGAGAAGATTCAGTCTACTGAGAGTGGACTGAATGGACCCTGTATCAGCCTTGTAAAAGGTTTTGAGGTATGTTTTTCGAAGAGCATCATAGTATGGACAATAGCCCCTGATACACTGTTCGGTGAAGAAACCGAGGATCAAATATATATTCGCAGGAAGACTCGTTGAATGACAGTTATTTCTCTTCTATTATAAGCAGGCGTCTGTAGCGGCTGCTGCCTCCCATACTGCGGAAATCTCCGAACTGAATCAAAGTCTGGAGCGGGCCAAGGAAGAACTTGGCCAGTTGAAAATGCATTTGAGGGATAAACATGGTATGCACAAGTCTTGTTCGCATTTATTGCGAATGAATTTTCAGTATGAACTAAGCTTTATGACATTGCGCTAGGAATTGTGACCGAAGTCGAAGCCCTCAAGAAGGTTGTGGCCGAGGCTGAGAAAAAGACAGCCACTAAGCAAGCTCTTCATGAGAAGCACGAGGCCAGGGTTATTAAAGCTGAGCAGGAGTTACAAGAGGCCGTAAGTAAAGGCGAGACCTTGGAGCAGAGTATAATGGAGAAAGAATCCGAACTCACCAAGGCTCATCAGGCCACGAGCGATGCCCGGGGTGAAACCCGAAGCGCCATGCAGGAGATCCAAGAGGCGAGAAAGATCGCGGCGAGTAAGGCTTTTTCCCTGTAGAGTGAGTATTTGGGGGGAAGACTTATGTTTCTAATTTTGATTCCAGATTTCTCAGGGGTATTTGCTGAGCTACCTCGCAGCATATCAGATGATGCTCAATTCTAACGAGCCGAAGAAAGGAATACTGTGGATAAGCTCTTTTGGTCGCAGTATTTGGCACAGAATTATCCGGTGCCTTTTGCTGATCAACTGAAACAGCTGAGTCGATCCCAACTAGCTACTTCGGGCTCGTGAAGCGGCTTGTGGGTGCCTGTCCTCAACTTGACGTCATCAAGCGGTCGGCCTGTATAGAGGGTGTATGAATGGCCTTCGCCAGCGCAAAGGTGCACTGGGGGAAGATGGATGCTGAAAAGCTGATGACGGAAGGACTGCCGGAGGGGAAGGAGCACCGCAAGCCTGAGTTATATTACGAGAATGTCCTGAAAGGATCCTACCTTGCCGCAGAGAGATGCACCAAGGACTTTATATTTCCATGAATGCAAATCATGTTGTCCTTTGTAATGTTTAAACATGGCCAATTATATCAGTTACTGCCTGTTATACGAAAGTTTACCCTCCTGTGCAGCCGTTTTATATGTTAAATCTAAGAGTTAGCCAGTCGTCGGCTTCTGCCCCCACGTATGAAGTACGGGGGTGTTCGGGATAAACGTGAGCACTCTTTATCCCAGTTTTGGGTCCTTCAAAGGAGGTGCTCAGCACAATGAACCAGACAATCGGACTATAGGGCTTTATCACTCTCACATAGCCATAGGAGCTTTAGTATGGTCGGCGCAACACCTGGTTATCGGAATACCGTACTAGGGGCTTTATAAGCACCTGATCGGAGAAAAAACTGATCCATCGCACGCTGCATTGGTTATGGCATTATGCGGGAGAAATCCTTAAATAATTTATGACCTCTCAAACAGCTGACCAGCTCTCGCCGTATCATGACAGTCAGCTTTCGGCTTTCTCTACTGAGGTGCTCGTCCGGAAGAACCGGGACACAATCGCAGTAGTTCTCCCAGTGCTAGCTTAGCCGATCTAGCGGAATGTAAGGTACCAAAACATGGGAGTCGGGCAAACCCAACTATTGACCCAAGACATGATTCGGAGCTGATGCATATAATGCTATAAGTTCGGGGTGCCAAACTTCCCTGAAGGTGTTCGGACTTTACTGTCGTGTTATGGGTAAAACGAGGCCCCTGGCATATTTTACGGCATATCGCTGTGTACGGATGCCACTTGACAAAATGATTTCAATAAGAAATAACAGCAGGTAAGCGTCATATAAATCCACATGTTGTATTTGAATAGTACGTCTATGCGTATGTGTACAAGTAATGTGATAAAAAAGGAATATGATTGCGGAACCTGCTGAGACCAGGGGGAAGAGGCTGAGTGCGGATCCGCAATATAGCTGGACGGTCACTGCGGGGGATGTCTAAGCATTCCCTTACGCGTTCAAGCTGTTTCCGTGTAGCCCGTCCCGGCCGGCGCAAAGGTGAACCTGCGAAGGAAATGTAAGAAATATTTATGTGCCGGAGGGTGGTTGAGCCGCTGAGTATGGTGTCGGAGTAATTGGACACGGATACCCCGAAGACGGCGAGACAATAAATCAAGACATCGGGGCTAGCAAAACCCCTCGGTCCGACTGCCCGGCAGCTCCTGCCGACTCCCCGTCCGACTACTCTGCCCGGCTGGCTGACCGACTGCCGGCTGCCGACTACGCCAACCAGCCGGCAGCCGGCTGCCGACTGCGCCAACCAGCCGGCTACCGACTGCAGCCCGACCGGACACCGACAAGGCCTCGACGGGACGGCCATACCGCGGACGAGACAGTTGTACCGTGATGTCATCATCTATAGTGTACCTGTCCCCTTGGCACTATTCTATAAAGTGCCCAGGGGACAAGCAGGACATGCACCATGCCCCATACATGGCTTGGCTTGTAAGCTACCCAAGGTACCTTACAACCAACGCCATGACCCATGCCCACTACACACTATATATAGCTAGCTCCATCCATCCATCAGGGAAGGGACTGACACCCTCACGCATGCATAATAGGTAGCACACACACATACCATTCGGCCACTGGAGCTTGCATGCTCATCCGGCCATCCATATATATACAAGGCCAGATGCCTACGGCATTGACCTCAGATACAACTCCAGGAGCACTCTGTACCAGATATACCAGATATACTCAGACATGCAGGAGTAGGGGTATTATCTCTCCGGAGAGCTCCGAACCTGGGTAAACTAGCGCGTGCTACTCGCATACCCGTCCCTGGATATTCCGGCAGCAGTCTTGCCCTCACATGAAGCCACCTTGTGGCATATGTCGTCTTGCACCCCCCCGTGAGAATACCACGACATTTGGCGCCCACCGTGGGGCGGTACTATGCTACCGCGCTGCTGCTGGTTTCGCAGTCCGGGCGGGACCATCTTCGCCATCACCGCTGCGGCATCGCGCCATCTCGCCGTTAGCGCTCGGGGGCTCAACTTCGACCCGCCCCCAGAGCGGCCGCGCGGGACGGCGCGTCCTCGTCGTCGGCCTCGCCGCCTTCGTCATCACCACCGTTGCGACGCCGGCGGTCCATCCGCACGCGCGCCGCGCGCGGGGCCTCGCGTCGGTCGGCCGCATCCATCCACGCACCGCTCGCGCCTGCTCCCCTCAAACCATTAGCCAAATACACAAGTCGGATAGTGCCTGCATGTGCCTCATACATAACCCAGATGATACCGTGGTCAGATACCACCCAAACAATCCCCATACAACGGCCATATACATCCCAAATAATGCATGTACGCAAGTCAAACATTCTTCGTACACTGCCCAGACCATGCCCAGACAGTGGTTTATCTTGGAGATAAATACACTAGAGGTCATTGAAGTTGAGTTCAAAACACAATACGGTCACTGAACTTTAAAATACGCTTGGTACAGTCATTATATACATTATGTGATGATTATACGGTCACTGCTTTACCGTAAAGCTTCGTATTTTGATCTGTTGACCGGTCAACTAGTCTGTGGCAACCTTTGACTGGTCACTCTCTCTCTCCACCACCTGGGTCCCACATGTCAGTCGGGCAGAAGAAATTAATATAGCAAAATTTATACAAGGCCAGATGCCTACGGCATTGACCTCAGATACAACTCCAGGAGCACTCTGTACCAGATATACCAGATATACTCAGACATGCAGGAGTAGGGGTATTATCTCTCCGGAGAGCTCCGAACCTGGGTAAACTAGCGTGTGCTACTCGCATACCCGTCCCTGGATATTCCGGCAGCAGTCTTGCCCTCACATGAAGCCACCTTGTGGCATATGTCGTCTTGCACCCCCCCGTGAGAATACCACGACATTTGGCGCCCACCGTGGGGCGGTACTATGCTACCGCGCTGCTGCTGGTTTCGCAGTCCGGGCGGGACCATCTTCGCCATCACCGCTGCGGCATCGCGCCATCTCGCCGTTAGCGCTCGGGGGCTCAACTTCGACCCGCCCCCAGAGCGGCCGCGCGGGACGGCGCGTCCTCGTCGTCGGCCTCGCCGCCTTCGTCATCACCACCGTTGCGACGCCGGCGGTCCATCCGCACGCGCGCCGCGCGCGGGGCCTCGCGTCGGTCGGCCGCATCCATCCACGCACCGCTCGCGCCTGCTCCCCTCAAACCATTAGCCAAATACACAAGTCGGATAGTGCCTGCATGTGCCTCATACATAACCCAGATGATACCGTGGTCAGATACCACCCAAACAATCCCCATACAACGGCCATATACATCCCAAATAATGCATGTACGCAAGTCAAACATTCTTCGTACACTGCCCAGACCATGCCCAGACAGTGGTTTATCTTGGAGATAAATACACTAGAGGTCATTGAAGTTGAGTTCAAAACACAATACGGTCACTGAACTTTAAAATACGCTTGGTACAGTCATTATATACATTATGTGATGATTATACGGTCACTGCTTTACCGTAAAGCTTCGTATTTTGATCTGTTGACCGGTCAACTAGTCTGTGGCAACCTTTGACTGGTCACTCTCTCTCTCCACCACCTGGGTCCCACATGTCAGTCGGGCAGAAGAAATTAATATAGCAAAATTTACGATGCGGCTGGGAGTCGAACCTGCGACACACGTGTTCGGGTGGATAATCTTAGCGCGCTAACCAACTCGCCTAGCGCTGCTCTGTATTTTGTGTAGAACTGTCAGTTCTATTATATACTACCTCTTATCACTACGTGTTGTGTCGGCTTGTTTTCAAAGTTTTTTTCGAACACAGGCTTGTTTTCAAAGTTATCTTTTATTGGTTCTGTGTAGTTTTTTAGGGATATTTGTTCTGTGTAGCTCCGTGAGTGCATGCGTGTAAGTGTATGTATGTCTTATTTGTGCCGTCTGGTTGTCAAATTGTTTTCCCAAAATTTCAAAAAATGTTAACGGATTTTTTGTTTTTGCGAATCTTCAAAATTATTCCCAAAAATATAAGTGAAATTCAAAACCGGAAAGACATGCACACGGATTGCACAAAATATTTGCCAATTTAAATATTCCCAAATTTCAAACCAGGAAGACATGTACACGCATTGCACACAAATTCAAAAAATAATAGCAAAATTCAAACATTATTTCAACATATTCACGAATTTTAAAAATGATCGTGAACCTAAAGAAAATCGCCGAATTTGAAAAAATATTTAAAATTATAAAATAGAAAAAATAAGAAAATTAAGAAAGTAAAAAATAAATACAAAATACGTAAAAAAAACGGTCGAAGAATAGCACGGCCTGAAATGGCTTGTATCTGTGCGAGAATGTATCCTGTCCTTTGTATAATTAATTTATGGGTATGAAAACAAATTGAAGTTTACGTTGGCCGTGGTGGTTATCGCGTGGGAGTTGCTACTGGGAGATCTCCGGTTCGGTCCTCCATCCGCCCTTGTTTTATTAATTCTTATTTCTTTCTTCTATCACTGACATGTGGGACCCTCAAGTCAGAAGCTGTGGTAGATGCTATTAGACTAGTTGACCAGTCAACAGATCAATACACGAAAGTCTACGGTGAGCCAGTGACCGTATAATCAGCGCAACGCGTATACAATGACCGTATTGAGCGTATTTTAAAGTTCAGTAACCGTAGTGTGCTTCGGGCTAAAATTCAATGACCACAAGTGTATTTACCTCTTTATCTTGTCCTGTGCCTTGAGCATCTCCGGTCGTTCCCGGCTCCCCGCGCCCGCCTTCCCCTCATCTGCGTCTGCTCTGGCGGGCGCCCCGCAGCTCCGCTGCCGTCGCCCGCTGCTCCAACCCACTCCCACGAGCTACTCCAAGCGCCTCTCGTCACTGCTCTCTTCCCCGCGAGCTCCTCTCTGCCTCGTCTCTTGGTGTGCCTGGTCGCTGCGGCCCACGCCCGCCTTTGCGTCCGCACGCGGCACGCGGCCGGCGAGCTCCGCCTTCGTCGCTGGCCCTCGTCGCCGGCTGCGCCTCACCCTCCAGCCGGCTGCTCCGCGCGCCGGGTCCGCATTCCGCCTGGCCGGCTCCAGCATGCGGCTCCGACCCCGTGTGCGCCGACTTCGCGCCGCCAACTAGCACCCGGCCGCGTCGCCATCCAGCACCCGGCCTCCCGCGATCGCGCGGCTCCGAGTCGCCCGCCGCCTCCGCTCGTCGCGCCTCTGCATGCTCGCTGGCTCGCCGCTGCAGCCGTCCGTGCGCGCTGACTCGCCCGCCCGTCTGGCTTCGCCCGCCGCCGCCGCCTTCCGCGCCGGCCGAGTCCTCGGTAGACGGCCTCCCGCGCCCTCCGCGCAACCCGGCCCAGACGGCTCCGCGTCTCCCGGGTTCGGCTCCCCCCGTGCCGACTCGCCGCCTGGCCGGCTCGCACGCTAGTACGCCCGCTCAGCCGGCTCCTCCACTCGGCCCCGCCCTGTCTGACCACCCGGCTACGCGGAGACAAAAAAAGAAGAAAGAGTTGGGCCAGCTGCTAGCAAGAAAGAAAAGTCAAGGGCCGACTGGAAGGAAAGAAATGATCCCGGCTGGAGAAAAGAAGAAGAAAAGGGTCGTCTGCCCGCTGTGGCCGACCGCTCCTGCAAAAGAAAAGAGGTCCGACTGACCAAGTCAACAGCCGGCTGCTAGCGAGAAAAAAATGTGTGTGCGCATCCAACTGCAAAGAGCCGACTGAAGAAAAGGCCGGGTGCCCACAACCGACAGACAGAGAAAAAGAAAGAAATGTGCGTCCGACTGCCAGATGTGCGTCCGACCGCTGGCTGCAATGAGCCCGACTGCTGAGTGGGGTACGCCCGCCCAGCCGGCTGAAGAAGAAAAAGAAGAAGACAAAGTAGTTGCCGAAAGATCTGGCCCGACTTCTCAGCAGTCGGCCCGAATATCGGGACTACACTCAGCGGGTGCGCTGGCGCGCCCCCATGGAAGATTGCAGACAAGAGAAGAGTTCTGTCCGGCTCCCAGCAGCCGGCAGAAGAAAATAAAAGAAGAAAAATGGCGTTGTAAGACACCTCGCCGCCTGGCCGGTCGAGCCTGACCGGCTGGGCCCCCTTCGAGCACCCGAAGGCCACACCTAGCACGTGCGCCAGCGCACTCCGCGAGCGTCGAGCCGCACCGGCTATCTTCGGCAAACTCCGCCTCGGCTACGCGAAAACCAATGTGAGCTCCTCACCCGCATATTTTTTGCACCAAGCAAGCACGAATAACCACGAGCGATGCTCGGGGGCTGTCTCAGCATTTTATTACAGTAGCATCTGTCGGATTTCGGGTTCCGGCAGACCCTTAAGGTTTGAACTCTGGGGTGCGCGGAGAGATTATGCCCTCTACCTCTCCGTCTCGCAAAGATCAGACTACTGAAAGAACAACACAAGAGACACAGGGTTTATACTAGTTCGGGCCACCATTGTGGTGTAATACCCTACTCTAGTTTGTGGTGGGTGGATTGCCTCTTGGGCTGATGATGATGAACAATACAGGGAAGAACAGACTCACGAGGGTCTGTTCTTGGCTAGGGGGATGAACTGCTAGGAGGAGTTCAGCCGCCCTTCTCTCTCTCTCTCTCTACTGCCTGAGTCTTTCTAACTGGTTTCTCCCTGATGCGATTGCTAGATTGCTCGATTGCTCGATTGCTCGATTGCTTGATGCCTCTACCCCGGGGGTGGCTAGTCCTATTTATAGGCAAAGGCCCTGGGCCTCTTCCCAAATATTGAGCGGGAAGGGCGCCAACAATTGGCCAATTCGAAGGGGAACATCTAGTACACTTATCCTGACTAAAGTTGGTCCTCGCCTGCCAAAGGCCCTGTGGTGACGCCGTTCTGGGCTCCACGATGACCTCCTTCCCACTGTTGGACTGGTCTTGGTCTCGTTGCACCGAAATGGATGCCTTTGCTTGATCCTCTCGCCTGCGCTTGCCCCCTTTGCCTGGCATCCTTGGTCATCATGGCTTGCATCATGGGCACCTCATGAGGTACCCCTCCTTGATCTCTCCGCCTCCTCGTGAGCCAGCCTGATGAGGCCGTGCCTGAGGAAGCGCCGTGTCGTCCGCCCCGTGAGGCTTGGCCCCTCGCGAGGGTCTTGGGTCTTGTGTTGATGAAGATGGGCCGTGCTGGGCCCCCTTTCGAGCCACGCCACAGGACGCAGGCAAGCAAGTCTGGGGACACCCGTTCCCAGAACACCGACAGTAGCCCCCGGGCCCAAGGCGCGCATGGACTTGGCCGTGCCGAGAAGCGAAAGGGCAAGGACGAAGCGCCGCGGGCCCTAACAGCCTGCGGCCTTGGGCGCCGCGTGGCGGTTGATTGGACGTGGGTGCTTCAGCAACTGCGCAGGTTATTAAGTGTCCGGCATCTGCCCAGGCTTTGCTTTTCTCTTTCTCTGGTCACTGCTCAGATCCCCTTTCTTGCGCCTCTCCTTCCTTCCTCCAAATTCCTAGATCTGATCCACCCGTGTGACCTAGGAAGACATGGCGCCTCGTCAGTCTCCGGCCGAGCTTGGTTCTCGCCTGCACTGGACTTGCCCAATGTGTCGGAGGTGAGCCTGGCCCGGCTGCGCCGGATGGCGGCGGCGCAGGGCATCGATGGGGCGCAGGTGTTCAAGGTCGGCTCCGCCACCCCTGAGGGCCGAGGGATCACCTTCTACCCTCTCTTTGTAAGCTCCATTACTGTGGGCCTGGTGCCTCCTTTCTCCGAGTTCTTCCTCTCTGTCCTCCGCCATTACAACTTACAAGCTCTGCATCTCCATCCCAACTCCATCCTTCTTCTGGCGATCTTCGCCTACTACTGCGAGGCTCATGTGGGGGTGCAGCCCTCAGTGGCCTTGCTGCGCCACTACTTCTCCCTCCGGGTCACCCGTGGTTCTCCGTCCGCATGCGCGAGCTTCGTCGCGTACGGCGGCGCCATTGCCATTTCGAATCCCGGGAAGAGGATTGAGGGCTTCAGGAGCAAGTGGGTCTTGGTAGACGCCGGGCGCATCCACCCTCGGCTGATCCCTGCGCGAAACTGAAGCCGGCCAGCATGGCGGCGGCGAAGCTGACAGGCGCGTCGCTGCTGAGGGAGTTCCTGGAGCACCAATTGGCTCCGCTTCGGCAGTACTCACCTCCGATGTGGAGGCCTCATCCGAGCCCCGCGGCCTTGGGCGACGAGGATTTGACCACGGTTCTCCAATCTCTGGTCGGGGGCGAGGTAGCAAGGTTGGAGGGCGCGCCTGCGCCCTTGTTCCTTCGCGACGACTGGGAGCAGGTGGTGGAGTCCATGCCCGTCTTCAACGGGGACGGGCCCGTGCCCGTGGTGGCTCCCGAGGGACTAGTGGACGTGTCCTCCGGCGACTCCAGCGGAGAGGAGGGCGAAGAGGAGCGGGAGAAGGGCCCTGACTCCGAGGCAACTGACGGAGAGTCGAGGGCTCCCCTTCCCCGGCGCAGACCCCGTTCTCTCCGCCTCTCTTCGAGTGACGATGACGAGGACGATGAGCAGGTCGGCAGGAGCTTGCCCCCGATCCCGAAGAAGGACAGGACCGGGCTGCTCTCCCGCGGGTCCGTCCCTGCCCCAAGGCGCACCGCAGACACGCCTCCTGCTTCTGGGCTTCCTGAGGGCGATCCTTCTATGGCTTCAAGTATGGACGGAGGCTGCTTGAGCTCTCCAGCGACGTCCCGTAAGTGCTCGATCCTTCGTCTTTATTTCTTGTTCTGCTGCTGAGGCTTGACGTCCGCCGTTTTTGAACAGGCTGGCTCCCGCGGCGAAGAAGCCGAAGGGGGCTCCTGAGGCTTCGATCACGGCAGCGCTTGTGTCCGTGGGGGATGGTGATCGTGACGCACGGGCCTCTCCTGCCCGGTCGCCTTCGCAAGGCCTGGCTGAGCTGGCTGGGGCAAGCTCAGCCCCCATGGCCCAAGTGACTCCCGAGGCGCCCTTGTCTGCCGCCGCCACCACGACCGTCGGGGCGCAGCAGACTCCGCCTCGGGACGCAGTGGTTGTGCCGCTGCTGCTTTCTCCTCCTGCTCCTCCGGCTGCTGTTTCTCCGTCTTCTTCTGCCGTCCTGGAGCATGCAGTTGCTGAACTGGACCGGCTGCGGCAGGATCTTCTTGGTGCCGACCCTCGCCTGGTGGCCGGGCGCCTGGAGCTGGCTTCGGGGTGGATTTGCTCCGACGCCTCGATTCGGGCGGCGCTGATTCAGGCCTCGACGGCCTGTGATGGAGAGAGGGAGGCCGCCCTCGAGGCAAAGGCCGCTCGAGATGCGGCCCTAGGGGAGGTGGTTGAAGTCCGTGGTCGCTGCAAGGAGCCGGAGGACGAGCTGCAAGGCCTGCGAGACCAGCTCGCGAAGGAGGTCCGCCTTCGCCAAGAGCAGGAGGAAGGCACGAAGGCTCACGAGGCGGCCATCGAGGACCGGGAGGCCAAGCTCAAAAAGCGCCGCGACCGCCTAGGCGCGCCGAAGAAGGAGCTGGAGGTGACGAAGGCCGAGCTGGACGCCAAGGCCCGGGTCCTTGCCGAGGATCGCGTGGCATTCGCGGACATGGAGAAGGAGGCCCGTGCTTCGCTGAAGACGCTTTACGAGAGCGGCCTGGAGAGCCCGCTGGCCGGTGCCGAGGACGGCCCCGCCAAGCTGCTTCCCTTCCTGGTTCGTGCCCTTGGGGATGTCGCCCTTGGCCTTGGCCCCACGGCTGAGGCCGAGGCGTGTGTCTTGTCTTCTGCTGCGCTGACGCGGGTCTTCGCCCACATCTACCTTCGCGATCCCAGCGCCGACCTCGACAGCCTGTTGGAGCCGGTGAGTGGCGAGGGTGCTGCCGCCGCTGTCGAAGCCGTGAAGAGGCGCGTGGAGGCGCTGCTGGGGAAGTTCCGGGCCTTCAGTACCAAGCCAAAGCAAGGCGCTGCCGGCCCTGCTGCTCCACGAAGCAAGGCCACTTCGCGCTTCTCCACCGCCGACAAGTGACTCCGCTGCCGCTCCTGTTCTTCTTTTAATTCCTGCACATGCATCACGCCTCGGGGAGGCATTTAAACTTGCGTTTTGGTACTGAGACGACAGTATGGACTGTAATATTTGCTTTTAAATTCCTTGAGTTTTATGCTTTTCCTCCCTACTTGCTTGTGTTCTACGCCGGCAGAGCCTGGCCCCGTGCATACCTCACCCAGCATTAGCCCCGACCGGAAACCAGGACGGGACCAAAGGAGTGAGGAGCTACGTGACAAGTTAGGCTCCTAAGTCGCGATGCTCAGGAGTCCCCCTTGGCGCACGAACAACAAGTAGGGAAGCGTGATGTAGGTGTATCTTCCGTTCTACGTCTGTAGAGCCCAACTCCGCGCGTACCTCACCCAGCATAGCCTTTCGGAACTAAGGAGTGAGGGGCTACGGAGCCAGTTAGGCTCCTGAGTGGCGATGCTCAGGAGTCCCCCTTGACGCGCAAACAGCAAGCGATGAGGTGAGATGCAAGCGGGACTACCGTTCTACGTCTGCAGAGCCCGGCCCTGCGCGTACCTCACCCAGCATAGCCTTTTGGAACTAAGGAGTGAGGGGCTACGGGACCAGTTAGGCCCCTGAGTCGCGATGCTCAGGAGTCCCCCTTGATGCTCAAACGGCCTTCATACCTTGGCTCCACTCGGGGAGAGATGCGCGACGAACCAGGCCCGAGGGGCCTGGCTGGGTGGCGTACGTCTGGGCGTGACCCAGTCGTAGCCACCGTTCCTAGCCCCCTCGCGCGGCGCTCCCGAGGGGAGGCATTGCGATGAGGCTAGACACTGAGCTCTGGGCTCCCTGAGGTTGATGCGGCCCGGAGGCCACCCTCAGTTGTTTATCACCAGCGCGGAGCATAACGCTTCCGTATGCGTACGGGCATAGCCGCTTCTCGGAAGTGTCGTCAGCTAGCGTGGAGCATGGTGCTTCCACTAGTGCGTGGGAGGGGGCTCCCCTCCGGGAGGAGCCCCCGGGGCATGTACAACCTGCCCTGACACGTGGCCGGCATGGTAGGGCTAGGTGAGGTGTATCTGGGCACCCGTGAGCCAGCGCGGGACTCACGGGGCCCTACCTCTAGGCGGGTTGTGCCTGGCACTGGGCCGTATCTTGAGAGGTGTTCCTGCAAATTTGGTTAGATGCCGGCACTCTACGTCCTCGGGTCCCGGCCCTCGAGCTTGTCTCAGCCGTCGCTGGTATGCCAGGTCGCGATGCCGTGGACAAGGCCAGAGGGTGAGGGCTGGAGAGCCAGTAAGAGCCCTGAGTCGTGATGCTCAGGTACCCCCCCTTTAACGTGCAAGTGGTCGACATGGAGAAGAAGAGGTGTCGTGGACAGGCATCAACTAATCAAGCATGATAGGCAAATGCATAGCTGGAAATAAACGCAAGGGAGATACACGCCACTGGGCCTGGCCCGAGCGGCCTGGGGATGATGCAGCCCGAGGGGCGCCCCCAACAAAGCAAGCTAATGACCGAAAAATAAAAAGGGATACATGCCGCAGGGACGGACCCACGCGGCCTGGGAATGATGCATCCCTGGGAGGGCGCTCCCAGCTGGAAATGAAGCTTGAAGGATGTCACCTGAAGATGTCCAAGATGAAGTGGTGTTGGTGCGGTAGACTCGGTGGGCTGCGAAAGCCGATCCTCATGAGTCTCCAGGCCCAGGGGCCTCGGGAGGCTCCGGAGGCGCTGGTGGTTCCTCGCGAATCATCTCCATCTCCGCCAGGGCTGCGGTACGTCTGTCTTCCTGAGTCTCCATGATGCCCCTCATGAGGCGCCGGTACGCAGCAGCCACGCTCGGCAAGCCGTAAGGCATGCGAACATAGTTGTGGGGTGTACCTCCACAACGCCCCACTTGCGAGGGCCAGAGGCGCTCCATCGTGGCGACCTGATTGAGCCCTGGTACGTCGATGCAGACGCGCAGCCCACCATCCTCGCCTGGATGGGGAGCCACAGCCGGTAGACGGCGGCGACCTCTCATGATTCTTGACTCCTGTAGTTCTTGAACGGCCTTGTTGACGAACTCCTGCTGGTCTGACCTTCCTTGCCTCACTCCTTCTTGAGGGAAACATGCTTCGAAGCACGCCTCCATGTGGTGCCCAAGCGCCTCCCTCGCGACCTTGGCCAGGTCGGTGGCCCTCCAGGTGAGAGCCCCCGAGCCCTACCCGAGGAGGGCGCCAGGCGCGCTTTCCTATGCAATGGAAGGAGGGTCCCGTTGGGCAGACGCGGGCCCTGAGGGGCCTGCCTCCTGAGGGGCTGAGCCTGACGATGTCTTCTTCTTCTTGGGGGTGGTCTCGGGAAGCCTCCTGCTTCCGCGATCCGGGTCTTCTAGTGATGCGGCCTGAAAGGCTTGCTCTAGGGAACACACTGCATCCTTCTCTTCACATGGCACCGTGATGACTCTGCCACTTCCTGGCATCTTGAGGACGTTGTAGCCATGATGAGTTACGGCCATGAACTTGGCCAGTGCTGGGTACCCGAGGATGGCGTTGTACGGCAGGCGGATGTGGGTGACGTCGAAGTCGATGAGCTCGGTGTGGTAGTTGTTGCGGGCCCCGAAGGTGACTGGGAGGCGGACCTGCCCGATCGGGATCGTGGAACCGTCGGTGACTCCGGAGAAAGGCTTGGTTGGCTGAAGCTGGTCGTAGGGCACTTGGAGATTGTTGAATGTTTCCACGGACAGGACGTTGAGCCCTGGTCCACCATCGATGAGGGTCCTGGTGGCCAGTACGTTGTTGATGACTAGGGAGCATAGCATCGGGAGGACTCCGGCTGTGGCCGCGCACTTGAGCTGCTGAGCTGAACGTGATGGCGCACGCCGACCACCTGAGAGGGCGCGTTACTTTGAGCTTGGGGAGGACTGCATTCACTTCGCGGGCAAACTACTTGAACATGCGTTGGGAGGCTGCGGCTTGAGCTCCGCCCAGGATGCAAGCGATTGCGTGCGGCTCCTGGAAACCCCCAGCCCCCTCGTCTTAATGGCGGTCCTTGTTCCTCCTTGGCTGAGGCGGCAGTGGAGGGAGGCCTGCGTTGCCCTGCAGGCGATCCTCACGAGGCTGATCCCGCCAATCCCCCTCGCGAGGCAGGTCTCTCCAGCGGTCCTTGCGAGGTTGATCACGCCATCCTTGGCGCGGGCCTCGGCCTTCCCAGCGTCCTGGGTTTCTTCCTCCTCCTCGACCGTACCCCCGGCCAGCACGGTCGGGACGACAGCCGATCCTTCCTTCTCGCACGGCGCGGAGCTCTTGGCATTCATTGGTGTTGTGGGTGTGGAGGTCGTGCTACACACAGTACCGACTACCCCTGGAGGATTTGGGCAGATGCTTGCCCCGCTTGGTGTCTGGTTCCGGCGCGAGCACGTCAGCCCCCTTGCGCTTCACGTCCTTGGCCTTGGGCTTCTTCTCTTCTGGGTCTGCGGCAGGCAGCTCGAGGAGGGAGAGACGTCCTTCCTCAGCCCTGGCGCACTTGGTCGCCAAGTTGAACAGCTCCAGGGAAGTGCACAGGTCTTCATGCATCGCCAGCTCCTCCTTCACCTTGACGTCGCGCACACCATCGGAGAAGGCTGAGATGATGGCTTCCTCGGACACCTTGGGGATCTTGAGGCGCGCACTGTTGAAGCGCTGGATGTACTTTTGCAGGGTCTCTCCGGGTTGTTGCTTGATCCGGCACATGTCGCTCACGGCAGGTGGCCGGTCGCAAGTACCTTGGAAGTTGGCGATGAAGTGGGTGCGCATCTGGTCCCAGAAAGAGATCGTGCCTGGTGCCAGGTTCAGGAGCCAGGTTCGAGCTCCTTCCTTGAGCGCCATGGGAACCAGTTCACCATGACCTTCTCATCCCCGCTGGCAGCTTCGATGCCCAGCTCGTAGAGCTGGAGGAACTCTCCAGGGTCGGTCGTGCCGTCGTAGCGAGGAGGCAGGTCTGGCTTGAACTTGCCGGGCCACGCGACGCTGCGCAGGTCGGTGGTGTAGGCGCGACAGCCAGCAGTGGCCACGGGAGGCTTTGGTTGAGGGAGAGCTTGGCCTTGCGGGTCCCCATGCGCTGCAGCTGGAAGTAGCGCGGGGTCTTGACGTGCCGGAGCTGGAGCGGGGTCGCGACGAGCCGGAGCTGGGAGCGTCCGGGCGGCCTCTTGCGGTCGAGGGACTTCTTGGCAGCTCCGTTCTTGCTGGGCTGGCGCCTGACGTAGCGGGTTCCGCCCAGGGGCCATGCGCCTTGGAGCCATGGTGTCTTCTTGGAGAGGAGGCGGCTGGTACGCCCCCGGAGCTTCATTGCCCGCGCGGGGCGGGGTGCGGCGCAGCGGAGCGGACGTCGCAGGAGAGCCCCCTGCGGCGCGGACGAGCTCGGCGACGCGGTCGAGCCACTCTTCGTAGACGTCGTCGACGGGACGGTAGCGCAGGAGCTCGTTTGCCGCGATGAGCGCAGCTCGGGCCTCCTAGGGTGCGCGGAACGCGCAGGACGAAGAGCCAGCTGGTGTGAGCGATGGAGTAGCGGTGCGGCCATCTTGCCGCATGGACGGGTGCTGAGACGACGCTTGCTGCTCGTTCCCCGCCAAGCCGGTGGCGGCGTTGACGGCAGGCGATGGGGAAAGACGAGGACGCCCATCGACGGGAGCCGTCTAGGCGACGCGGGAAGGGATGGCGGCCCAACGCTCGGCGCGGGCCCGACGAGCGTCAGACATGGACGCGACGGTCGAAGGAGAACGGAGCGGTGGAAGACAAATTCCGGCGCACCCCTACCTTGCGCGCCAAATGTCAGGTTTCGGGTTCCGGCAGACCCTTAAGGTTCAAACTCTGGGGTGCGTGCGGAGATTATGCCCTCTACCTCTCCGTCTTGCAAAGATCAGACTACTGAAAGAACAACACATGAGACACAAGGTTTATACTAGTTCGGGCCACCATTGTGGTGTAATACCCTACTCTAGTTTGTGGTGGGTGGATTTCCTCTTGGGCCGATGATGATGAACAATACAGGGAAGAACAGACTCGCGAGGGTCTGTTCTTGGCTAGGGGGATGAACTGCTAGGAGGAGTTCAGTCGCCCTTCTCTCTCTCTCTCTCTCTGCTGCCTGAGTCTTTCTAACTGGTTTCTCCCTGATGCGATTGCTAGATTGCTCGATTGCTCGATGCCTCTACCCCGGGGGTGGCTAGTCCTATTTATAGGCAAAGGCCCTGGGCCTCTTCCCAAATATTGAGCGGGAAGGGCGCCAACAATTGGCCAATTCGAAGGGGAACATCTAGTACACTTATCCTGACTAAAGTTGGTCCTCGCCTGCCAAAGGCCCTATGGTGACGCCGTTCTGGGCTCCACGATGACCTCCTTCCCACCGTTGGACTGGTCTTGGTATCGTTGCACCGAAATGGACGCCTTCGCTTGATCCTCTCGCCTGCGCTTGCCCCCTTTGCACCAAAGAGGAAAGGGAGACACTGCGCGGGCTGGCGCCCGCCTGGCATCCTTGGTCGTCATGGCTTGCGTCATGGGCACCTCATGAGGTACCCCGCCTTGATCTCTCCGCCTCCTCGTGAGCCTGCCTGATGAGGCCGTGCCTGAGGAAGCGTCGTGTCGTCCGCCCCGCGAGGCTTGGCCCTCGCGAGGTTCTTGGGTCTTGTGTTGACGAAGATGGGCCGTGCTGGGCCCCCTTTCGAGCCACGCCGTAGGCCGCAGGTAGGCAAGTCTGGGGATCCCCGTTCCCAGAACGCCGACAACATCACTGTTTTCCCGGCGCCAGCCAGAGTTGGCCCGGGGGCTGGCCGCTTGGCCTGAAACGTTAGTTCCCTCAGACGGCTTAGTACCATGCACGGTACCAAAGGCCCACTCTTAGTCACAGACCACAGAGCGGCTGTCCGACTAGCAAGAGAGAACGCTGGAGGCCACCCACGCGAAAAACGTCCGAGAAAAAAACGGATCGGGCGATCCGGCCATTTCCTTTACAAGTATCTACTCGGTTGAATCTGCTCCCAGACTCTGAGTATTGTACACTCCACTTCGCGGCCCACTCTCAGCCACAGACCGCAGAGCGGCTGTCCGGGAAGCAAGAGCACAAGCCAAAAAGCGGAGGGAACACGAAAAAGATTAAGGGGACTCGGACGAAACCGATTCGGCACCCTCCGCATAAAACCTGCAACGCTAAAAGCAAACATTTGATATATCTGCGTGGACTAGCTTTGTCTTTTTCATGATCATTTTCATGAACACTCGCCAAAAAACCTCCGCCCAACTTTGCCAAGTTGCCCAGAGGCTTGGGGGCTATTGTCAGAGTAATTGGACACGGATACCCCGAAGACGGCGAGACAATAAATCAAGACATCGGGGCTAGCAAAGCCCCTCAGTCCGACTGCCCGGCAGCTCCTGCCGAATCCCCGTCCGACTGCTCTGCCCGGCCGGCTGACCGACTGCCGGCTGCCGACTACGCCAACCAGCCGGCTGCCGACTGCGCCAACCAGCCGGCTGCCGACTGCAGCCCGACCCGACACCAACAAGGCCTCGACGGGACGGCCATACCACGGACGAGACAGCTGTACCGCGACGTCATCATCTACAGTGTACCTATCCCCTTGGCACTATTCTATAAAGTGCCCAGGGGACAAGCATGACATGCACCATGCCCCATACATGGCTTGGCTTGTAAGCTACCGAAGGTAGCTTACAACCAACGCCATGACCCATGCCCACTACACACCATATATAGCTAGCTCCATCCATCCATCAGGGAAGGGACTGACACCCTCACGCATGCATACTAGCTAGCACACACACACATACCATTCGGCCACTGGAGCTTGCATGCTCATCCGGCCATCCACATATATACAAGGCCAGATGCCTACGACACTGACCTCAGATACAACTCCAGGAGAACTCTGTACCAGATATACCAGATATACTCAGACATGCAGGAGTAGGGGTATTATCTCTCCGGAGAGCCCCGAACCTGGGTAAACTAGCGCGTGCTACTCGCATACCCGTCCCTGGATATTCCGGCAGCAGTCTTGCCCTCACACGAAGCCACCTTGTGGCATATGTCATCTTGCACCCCCCCGTGAGAATACCACGACATACAGCATGTCCTAGCCTTCGCTGGAGTGTTTTAGTTGAGCCCTGGACGCGCTTGGCTATCCTTCCATGCAGTAGTTTGGAGTCCCTTGACGGTGTCCGGAGGCCTGGATGTCCGCTCGAGGTTTGGTTGTGAGGTGCTGCTCGTTGTTTTTGCTGCTAAGGCAGTGGTGTATATGTTGGTGCCGAGGGAAGGTTCGGCCTTGCCATTAACCGTGATGATGTCGCGTGGACCGGGCATCTTGAGCTTACGGTAGGCATAATGTGGCACCGCGTTGAATCGAGCGAATGCGGTTCGTCCGAGTAGTGCTTGATAATCACTGGTATAATGCCTCTGAAAGTGGCTTTAGTGGGTTTGATCGCCGAATGATCGATGCCCATCCGGCGCACTGTGTCCTGGTAAAGCAGATTTAGACTGCTGCTGCCGTCCATGAGGACTCGAGGGAGGTGGAACCCGTCTATTATTGGGTCATGGACTAGTGCGGCCGGATTGCCCTTATTGGCGTTAACCGGACGATCCGTGCGGTTGAAGGTGACCGACCCCAATTTATACTGTGGCACGACTAGTTCCATTGAGTCGCTATCCCTAGGGATGCATATCCGGTCCGAGTTGGTAATTTGGGTGGTATTTACCACATTCACTGAATGAATATGTGGGGGAATTTTCTTTTGCCCTCCTATGTTCGGTGGTCTGGGCTCTTCGTCGCTATCGTCGCTTTGCGACCCCTTTTCGTCTTTAGCGCCTGCCCCGCCGGCTTGTTTGAAGACCCAGCATTCTCTGTTTGTATGGGTGGCTGGCGTTTCTGGGGTGCCATGAATTTGGCATTGGCGATCGAGTATGCGGTCCAGACTGGATGGGCCCAGATTTTTATTTTTGGGTGTCCCTTTCCGCTGACCGGACTTTGAGCCCCTGAAACCGGCATTAACTGCCGTATTTTCGGCGTTTTCACCATATTTGCGGCGCTTGTGTTTGTTGCGTCGCGGTTTGCCGTTGCTATCCCTGGCTTCTGATATGCCAGGTTTGCTTGTTGTATTGGTACTACGAGACAACCATCTATCTTCGCCCGCACAAAAGCGGGTCATAAGTGTCGTGAGGGCTGCCATGGACTTTGGCTTCTCTTGGCCGAGATGCCGGGCGAGCCATTCGTCACGGATATTATGCTTAAATGCCGCTAAGGCCTCAGCATCCGGACAGTCGACTATTTGGTTCTTATTGGTTAGGAACCGTGTCCAGAATTGCCTGGCCGATTCCCCCGGCTGCTGAGTTATATGGCTCAAGTCATCGGCATCCGGTGGTCGCACATACGTGCCCTGGAAGTTGTCAAGGAATGCATCTTCCAGATCCTCCCAACAGCCAACGGTGTCTGCTGGCAAGCTATTCAGCCAGTGTCGAGCTGGTCCTTTGAGTTTTAGTGGGAGGTACTTGATGGCATGTAGATCATCACCGCGGGCTGTGTGGATGTGGAGGAGGAAATCCTCGATCCATACCGCAGGATCTGATGTATCGTCATATGATTTGATATTTACGGGTTTAAAACCCTCTGTGAATTCATGATCCATTACTTCGTCAGTGAAGCATAGGGGGTGTGCGGCGCCTCTGTGCTGGGCTATATCACGACGCAGTTCATATGAGTCTTATCTGCTGTATTCGGCCCGGCCGGATTTACTTTTAATGTATCCGGCGTGACGGTCATCGTCCCACGTAGGTGCCCGCCCCCGTGATCTGTAGATCGATCTTGCGTGTTTTGCCCTATTTTCCAATACGTCTCGCAGGTCCCTCGTGTTGCCCCGGGACTTGGTATTTTTGTTTGAGTCGCGGCCGGGTGCAGGCTGAGTTTCAGGCTGAAATGCCTCTCTATCTCGGCCACAAGGTGGCCGATCAGCCGCATCGTACGCTAGTGATGTAGGTTTTAATGCTTCCTCCTCGAGTCGGGGTAGCAACATGCGCTTTGGGTAACCCTTGGAGGGGCGTTCGAGTTCATATTCCTCGACTGCAAGGACTTCAGTCCATCTATCTCCCAGCAAATCTTGATCAGCTCGAAGCTGTTATTGCTTTTTCTTCAGGCTATTTGTTGTGTCTATAAGCCGACGCTTGAAGCACTCCTGCTCGATGGGATCTTCAGGCACGATAAATTGTTCGTCGCCGAGGCTCACCTCGTCTTCGGAGAGAGGCATGTAATTGTCATCCTCTGCTTCTCCATCTGCTGCCCGCTCAGGAGGGATGGCTTATTCATCCTCCGACTCTAAATCTCGCTGGAGGGGATTGTCGTCGTCTTCGGCACTGTCCGGAGTGTTGTTGTCTCTTCTGCCGGTATCACTACTTTTGCTATGGCGAGACTTAGAGCGGCGCCGCTGAAGTCGGCGCTTGGGTTTCTTCTTGGAGGGGTCATCCTCTGCTGTCTTATCGCCATTGCCTTCTTTGGGTGTATCCACCATGTATATATCATATGATGAGGTGGCGGTCCATTGCCCTGTGGGCAGTGGTTCCTGTTCATCTCCTGCATCGTCGTCCATACCATCGATGTCTTCGGAGTCGAAGTCGAGCATGTCGGTTAAATCGTCGGCAGTGGCTACTAAGTGGGTGGTGGGTGGGGAGTGAATTTCTTCGTCGTCCTCATCCCATTCTAGTCGGACATAGTTCGGCCCAGGTTCTCCTAACAAGGAGAGAGACCTTAACGAGTTTAGCACATCACCGAAGGGCGAGTGCTGAAAGATATCCGCGGAGGTGAACTCCATGATCGGCGCCCAATCGGATTCGATAGACATGGGCGCAGGTGGCTCGGAGTCCGTGGCCGGAGATGAATCCAGTGGTTCGGCATCACGGCTCTCGTGAGGGGTAAGGTCTGTATCCGGCTCTACCGCCGCTGAGTGTACGGCCTCCATGGCGGGGCCTATCCACCCGTCCCTGGATGGCTCAATTTGCTCCGGATAGAAGGCTGGTATAGTTGCCAGTGTGATCTCCCGAACACCGTCCGACGGCAGAGCTATATCATGCTCGTCGTGAACGTCCAGCGCACCTGTCAAGGGCTTGAATCCGTCGAAGATTAAGTCTCCATGGATGTCGGCAGTATAATTCAAGTTTCCGAACCTGACCTGGTGGCCAGGGGCGTAGCTCTCGATCTGCTCCAGATGACCAAGCGAGTTGGCCTGCAGTGCGAAGCCGCCAAATACAAAGATATGTCCGGGGAGGAAGACCTCACCCTGGACCACGTCGTTACTGATGAACTAAGGAGCCATCAAGCCTTACGGTGACGGCACAGTGGAACTCTCAATGAAAGCACCAATGTCGGTGTCAAAACCGGCGGATCTCGGGTAGGGGGTCCCGAACTGTGCGTCTAAGGCAGATGGTAACAGGAGGCGGGGGACATGATGTTTACCTAGGTTCGGGCCCTCTCGATGGAGGTAATACCCTACTTCCTGCTTGATTGATCTTGATGATATGAGTATTACAAGAGTTGATCTAGCACGAGATCGTAGAGGCTAAACCCTAGAAGCTAGCCTATGGTATGATTGTTCTCGTCCTACGGACTAAACCTCCGACACCAGAGGGGGGCTAGGGTTACACAGAGTCGGTTACAAGGGAGGAGATCTACATATCCGTATTGCCAAGCTTGCCTTCCACACCAAGGAGAGTCCCATCCGGACACGGGACGAAGTCTTCAATCTTGTATCTTCATAGTCCAACAGTCCGGCCAAAGGATATAGTCCGACTGTCCGGATACCCCCAAATCCAGGACTCCCTCAAGACCAATTGGAAATAGCAGAGGGGCAAGGGGAGCTCGGTGGACGCGGTGGTGGTGAACGGCAGTGACGAGCTCTGTTCGGTGGTGCTCGGGGGGGGGGGGGCGAGGAAGAGACACGGGAGAGAGGGGGAGAGTGATCAGGGGGTTGTGTGGCGCTCGTAGGCGCGTCGAGGTAGCGGCGGCAAGCAGGAGGTGGAGGGCGTGTGCCCCCGCATGTCGAACACGCGCCCTCCTACCCACTGGCAGGAGGTTGGAAATAGCAGAAGGCCAAGTGGGCTGGGGTGCACGGCTGGGCCGCCAGGTGGGCTGCAGGTAAGCCAGGTAAGTTCTATCCCTCTTTTATATTTCTGTTTTTTCTCTATTTCTGTAAAAAAATTTGATTTAGTTTAAATACAAAAACACTTTATAAAATTCTGAAAACTTTTGTGGCACTATCTGATTTAAACCAGAGGCCCTAACCAAGTTTTAGAATATTTGGAGCTACCAAATATTTTACAGGAATTAAAAGCTCCAATTCGAATACAATATGAGTTAATTCAAAAATCCAGAATGTCCTAGAAATATGTGCACCATTCTTGACAGAGGTTCTGGACCAAATCAAAAATGATGAACATTTATGAAGGGCATTTCAGGTTCATTGAAAATATTTTTAGGTTGAACCTATTTGAATTCCTTTTGATGCTAGGGTTTGAACATCCCCAATTCAAATTCACTTGAATTTGAACATGATGACATGGTGATCAAGCAAAGAAAAACAAAGACCGATCTAGGGTTGTGGCAAACGCGCCATTGAAAATCAGAACTCTTACCCCGCTAAAAATGATTTTTTTTAACGTGACAACTTGATCAGTGGCGACTTGCGAGCCACCGCCTCCAGGCCGTTCACGTGTGGTCCTCGACCATCAACTCCCGCGGATCAAATCATCACACGAGCTGAATCTTCCTATAAAGGTGCACTCCACCACGTACCCGATACACGTGCATGCTGCAATCGTGCACCTATGGGTTTATTTGTTTACGGTGCCTTACGTAACTCTAGTGTGTGCGAGATAGCGAGAGACTGACTGTGTGCGTGCATCTCTTCTCTTCGTATATGTACTCCAGCGTTTGTCTGGTGTCCAAGAAATAATAATAACTAGCAATTTGCCAGTGCGTTGCAATCCATCCGAAGTAGAGTAATACATATTCACAAATTCAAGAGAAAACAGTCTAGCTTTGATATACATATATCACTAAGAAGATCTTATGTTTCACTCAAAATATATTCCTTTGGTTGTTTTGATGAGATAAGGGAGGAATGTGGTTGGTTTCAAGATTCAAGAAGTGGGATATTGTTGCAAAAATCCCATGTGTGTGTGGTGGGAGAGAGAGAGAGGGGGGAGGAGGAGGAGGGAGTGTGTGTGTGATAAAGATGCTAAGAGTGTGTGTCCAAGAAGTATCGACATAAAATGAGGCGATAGTGTGTGTGTGTGTGTGTGTGCACGATCAAGAGGGCATGTCTCAAGAAGGGTTGAGATATCTACATAGATGCAAGGAGCGCGAGAGAGCACTACTAGGGAAAACCTTATACACTAAACTTTAGCAGTATCGCTTGTTAAAAAAGGGCGCTAGTGCTATATAGCAGTAGCGCGTGCAGGTTAACAACGCTATAGATACGAATGTAGCAGTAGCACATCTCCATGGAAAAGCGGTACTACTAAAATTCCCACTACTAAGCGAATAGGCTACACATAGTAGTAGCGGTCTTAGAAAAACCGCGCTAGCGCTAAAATTATTGTAGTAGTGCGTTTACGGTGAAAAGTGCTACTGCTAATGAAAAGAAAATAAATTGAAAAACAAATAGAAAAGTAAATGAAAATGAAATAAGTGGAAAAAGGAGAAAGGAAAAAAGAAAATGTAAAGAAAAATAAATGAAAAATAAAAAAAGGACAAAGGCATAGCAGTAGCATCTGTTCATGAGAGGCGCTATAGATAATATAGCAGCAGCGTGTTTCTTAGACCCCCGCTATAGAAAGGGAAAAGGAAATAAGAAAATAAAAGGAAAATAAATAGCTATAGCAGTAGCCCATTTTGTAAAAAGCGGTATAGCTAACTTAGCTACAACGCATTTTTACTTCCAACGCTACCGCTACGTTTGACTTAACCCCCGCGCGGTTTCCCTCCCCCTGGCCACCACTTATCCCCCAAATCCCTCGCCCCACCACTTCGTCGCCGTCTCCTGCGGTGTTGATGCCCCCGGAGCCACCAGAGTCGCGCACCGTCGACGCCGTCGGAGCCACGCGGCCTCATCAACGCCACCGGAGCCGCCCTTGGCGCCACCGGAGCCACCCTCGATGCCCCTGCCTCCCTTGCCACAACTGCCTCCCTCGCCGTCACCGCAGACGCCCCTGCCTCCCTCACCATCACCAGAGCCATCCTCTGTAAGCCCCCACCCCTCCTCTCTCTCTCATGCATAGCACAAACATTGGACAGGGAACTAGCTAGCTATGTTAACTAGTTTAATTAGGTTAATTGTCTAGGTTAGTGCAAAATTTTAGTTAGGGCTTTGACAGAGAACTAGTTAGGTTAACTAGTTTAATTGGGTTAATTATCTAGTTAGTGCAAAAAATTATTTAGGGCTTTGACAGAGAACTAGCTAGGTTAACTAGTTTAATTAGGTTAACTATGTAGGTAAAGTAGGTTAACTAGCTAGGTTAATTAGGTTCGTTAGGTTAACAATCTAGGTTAACTAGGTTGGCTAGGTTAGATCAAAACTTTATTTTAGAGCATTAGGTCAGAAGGGTTAGAGAAATGGAGTTCCTTTGCAATTTAATTGGGTTCTATCCTAGGCAGAGAAGGGTTAGAGAAAATAATGTGTGTGTGTGTGTGAGAGAGAGAGAGAGGAATAGCTAGAACAAAATTTGGGTTCTGTCCTAGCCAGAGAAGTGTTTAGTGAAGTCATTTTGGAAAGGTTTTTTATTTTTGAAAAGACCACTATTTTTCAAGGTTTGGGAAAGTTTTATTTTAAAGATGATCCCTTCCTAGACTTTCATTGTTGATTATATCTTTTCATCAAAGTGGTCATGTTATATCTTTTCATTGAAGTGGTTCGATTGTGCCCAAGTGTCCTTTTGTTGTTTCCAGGGAATGAAGCCGAGTGGCCTATGTTTTGCTAGAATGTTGATTCATTTCCGTTCCGACAAATTCCAGGTGCTCAATTTGTCCACTTTTTAGCAAAGGTCATGCCACAATTTTCCGTGAATTTTGGCATGACTTGTGCTACAAACTAGGACATTTCAAGTGCCCGGGATTTGGCGCACCGGGAAGGAATCAACGTTCCTGCAAAACACATGCATTTTTTGTGTAATTATTCATTTTATTTGGTCTAGAATTAATTGACTAGATTTAATCATAGGAAACATGACTAGCAACGATGAAGGGCAGGGTTCTGGTGATTGCGACGATGTCTACCGGGCGGCAGACAAATATCTGAACCTTGCCGACGGTCAACGGTTGTTGTTGCTGGGCCCACCTGTCGCATCGGAGACAGAGACCGACATCGAGACCGGTGCTGAGATCGAGACCGACGTCGAGACCGGTGGAGCCGGTATTGAACCAAAACCTAAGAGGCAACAATGCCTAAACTAGCTCATCACTACTAGAGTGGTGGTCACGGAGGTGGATGACGGCAATTTTGAGCCAAAAGAGCTTGAGGAAGCGCGATCGTGCTACGGTAATTAAATAGGCCGCATCATACGGGCAACCGCCACCATCAACGATGAGAAACTAAAGAAGATAGAAAATATGAGGCCCTCCCTCCTAAAGAAGTTGCACCAGGTATTCTTATTCCCGGGCCGGGATGAGAAGAAATATACTGATCTAGATAAAGACCCGGCAATGAAGAAGATAAACAAACACGCCATGAGCAAGTTTAGCGACGCATTGGCCGTCAGGAAAGTAAGGGTGAAAGCAAGGATCGTCGACAAAAAGGAACCCTACTCCGAGATTGTAAAGGATAATCCGACAATCACGGAAGAGTAGTTTGAAATATTCAAGGCTGCTCGTGATGCCGAAGCTACCAAAGAAAAGTCAAAGTACATGAAGGGGCTTCAAAATAGGAACATGGGGTGCCACCACCTCGGAAGCTGTGGTTACGTGGGGAAGAGGTCCATATGGGCCAAGGAGGACGTGGAACGCGAAAGTTTGGGCGTCCCAGACCCCTTGGCGGAGTTCATCGTCCCGCAGGAGCATCACGTCCTCAGGGCCCGGTACCATTGGGACCCAGTCAAGAAGGTTTTCAAAACGGACCCGGTCATGACGGAGTTCATGAGACTGCTGGTAATTCTAGTTTCTGATCAATTCGACCGCATGTTTAGTCATATTTGTAAGCGATCCTTGTTCCTTTTGCAAAGAGAGCAACACAGGATTGCGGCCGAAAGCGACTCACCGTCTGAGGCGTTGGCGAGGCCCAAGTGGGACACCCCATTCAACCGGGCAGTGAACATATTGAAACGACTCCCAGTGGACAGTAGGCCGTCGTATGGACGCGTGCATAGTGTCGGAGACGACGCCATGTGGAAGAAGTACTACTGTGAGACCGTGGAGGAGAGAAAGGAAAGACGGAGGTTAACTAAAGAAAACATCGACAAGAAGGTTGAGATTGTGGTTGAGAAGAAATCGGCTGAGACAGTCGCAACAGCGGTAGCTGCCGCAAAACAGGCGATTGCATATTCGTGTGGTGTCTTGGTTGCGGCCATCGTCAGTTGGAGCAGGCAAAATCCAAATTAAAATGCAGCGGACTTTCCCCTTGCTGTCTTCTTCGGGAGAAGCTCGACTAGCGTTGCACCAGCACCTGCACCAGCACCTGCTCCTCCACCGGCTCCCGCACCTGCTCATAGCAGTCCGTCCTCCGTCTCGGACATGCTCGACGGTGCTTAATCTTTGGCTGAGCTCGACACTCTCACGGTACCTGTCACACCGGCCGTCTTCAATAAATGTATAATCTCCTGTTTCCGTTGCCTTTCGGATGTCTCACGTCACAGACATGTCTTTGCAGGCCGACGTAACCCCGTGCACCATATTGTACTCCATTAGCGACCAGAAGGTGGATGTGGGGAAGGCAACGATAATGAAGCCGAACGACCAATTGTTCCACAACCGGTCGATCCCCCCTGACGTCTTCAAGGTTTCCGCGGCTAGTGTCAAACCGGGCCACAAGAATTTGGCTCCTCCGGTACTAGGGGGATGACGACGAGACCCCATGGAGGCTTGGCGCTTGCAAGGGGTGGGTCCTATTGTGGACAAAGAGTCTGCTTTGTTTGGAGGCGGCCGAGAGCACACCCACGACCACGCAGCCTCAGCAAGGTATGAACATCAACACCCCACCTACCTAATTAGCATCGGCTGTCATGCTGGGTGATAGCGGACGGGGTGAGGAAGAGACTCCATTAGTCGTTGATGACGTCACCATAGATGAGGATGACGATGACGATGACACTCAACAGTATCTCAATACTGGCGCCTATGATGACGGAGGATTGATGGCTCAGCAGTATGAGTACTCAGGGTTTGAGCGTCATGAGTCGGTGCCTGAATTGCCGCCTGTGGAAGCTGAACGTATTATAGATGACCTTTTGTTAGCAAAGAAGCATATGAAGAGACCGAGGAAAGGCAAAAAAAGCTAATTCTACGATCCAGCCGCCTCAGTAGCCTCGGGTTCAAGACCGTATACCTATCCCCGATGCGGCAAAATGGCATATCCCCGGTGAACCAGTCCTACCTAAGGCAGCGGTACAGGCCACATACGGTGATCTAAGGAGACTTCATGGCGATGTGCTGTGGAGAGAGAAAAGCCTCATTGCCTCGAAAAATCCAGGATACCCACTCTACGTGGTTAACATCCCGCGGCAAAGGTCGTACGTCGACACAATCCCCACGGAGAAGTTCTTCCTTCGAATCGGTTACATCTTCGACATGTTTCACTTGAAGAAGCTACATTTTATGTTTGTCTGCCTTTATGCCTTGTACATGAACTACATCATCGGGATTGAGCAGATACCTTATATCTATGTCGTTGACCCGTACTTCATGCACGAGGGCTTCTTGACAGTCTGCGCAAAGCACCGTGAATGCGCGAGGGACTACATCGTCGATTTAACGGTCGCCAATAAGGACAAGGAGACGATTCTCGTGCCTTATCATCCCCTGTAAGTCATCCGTGCGGATATCTTGCCTTCGATTTCAATAATTCATTTGCACGGTGTAGGCTAATTAATTAGAGGTGTACTTATTTTGCACAGCGGCAGGCGCGCCGTCCTCGTCATCCTTTACCCACGATACTCCAATGCTCTTTACTTGGACTCGTCAAAGAACATGAACAAAAAGGATTACACCCACATAAAGTCTATTCTCGACAGTGCTATCTTTTCTACGGCGTGTGGGGTGGAGAGATCAAGACCAAGAAGAAAAGGGACGGCAGGCCCGCCTTCGGTCATAAGACCGACTTCTGCTGCATCCAGCAACCGAGTGATACTCTTAGTGATGGATTCTATGTCCTACACCACATGCTGGAGTACAGACGGGATCAGTAGAACCTTCGCATGTCACCTACATCCGGCAATGCCCATATTCTGCAATGGGCAAAGACCGTAGGAAATATATCGGATCATCAACTTCGAGCTGAGTTCTATCACATCCAGCGTGAACTTGCCCAAGTCATCATGAAGGAGGTCCACGACAAAACATGGATGTTCTATGAGTAAGGGAAAATGTCGCGGGAAGACGTCCGAACACGTGTGGCCGCTCAATGTCTCGACCTGAAGCCTTTCACTAAGCTCGGGGACTATCTGCCTGACTTGGATGGATGGCACTACATGTTGGAGTGATTGTCGATATATGACAATGTGTCTGTTTAGTCCATACTTTCTGAATGATGAAACTTTGAGTTATGCACGACGAAACTTTATTTGTGATGTAATTAAACCATCCTCATCAACTAGCGAAGATCACTCTAGTTAGGGCATTTTGGGTACAATGAAATTTGTTATTTATGCTTATGATATGTTGCTTCTATTTTTGCCAAGTATGTCTCTTTTTGTTGCTCAACTATATATGTTGCATATCATCGACTCATGTGAAGATGCAGGTGCATAGATCATCGATGACGAAGAAGTGCTACTCCAGGAGTATACGACGAGTGGCCGGAATGTCAGGCCTAGGTGTACTAGTTTTCGGTTCCCGAACGACAACCAGTAGTTAGTTTATAGGTTCAGGCTAGTGCGAGAGGGAGATACAAACCGACACCTCAAGAACTACTACATTATGTATGATGAGACATGTCATGTAACTTGTATAGCTATATCGTGATTATGATGTGACGACATGATCTGTGTTGGATGATATGATGAGACTATTATGTGTATGATAGGATGAGCATATTGCATGTTTATGACATGATTGGAGTACTGTATAAAACCTATACAAAAACATCACAAATACGCGGCAAGAAAATATATGAGAAAATATAGTAGTAGCGCTCTTTAGTGATGGATAGGAAAACACTACTGCTAAAGCACTTAGCAGTAGCGCTGGTATGGGATGCGCTACTACTAAGTAGTTATAGCAGTAGCACGTGTCAACACGCATTACTGCTAAACGTTAGCTGTAGCGCCTTATCAGTAGCATTTGTACCCATGCTACTAATATGCCAAATACTCGCGCTACTAAAACGCCAAATACCCGCGCTACTGCTAGGATTTTCCCTAGTAGTGGAGACATATACGAGAGAGTGGAAGAAAGAGTGTGTGGTAGATGGGTAAACCTATCTAGAGGCCGTTTGTGAGAGAGATACGAGTTGGGGTGTGAAAGTGAGAGTTTTGTGTGTGAGAGAGGGACACAGTAGTCGGGAGGGGGAGCGAAAGTGGGAGTTGTGTGTGTGTGTGTGTGTGTGTGTGAGAGAGAGAGATAGAGAGAGAGAGAGAGAGAGAGAGAGAGAGTTTGTCTAGTTGGTAAACAAATTGAATAATGTCAGTTTTGGAATGGAGATGAAGATGGAAAGGAGACCCAACACACGGTGTGTGTGTCGGAGAGAGTAATTTTAGTGGTAGGAGTCATATCTAGAAAGATATAAGGTGCATGAGAGATCCCTACAGAGAAAGACAAAGTGAAAGCCGAGTGAGAGAGAGAGTGTGTGTGTGGTGGTGAAAAAGAATGCTAGGTAGCTATAGTGATACTAGAGAATGATAGGGACGTGAGAGATAGTGAAAGTCGTGTAACCTGTAAGATAAAGAGAGTGTGACACTTACCGAGAGAGACGGCAAGAGACCGTGTTTGTGAAAAAGGGAGAAACATGTAGTGAGCCTGTGGGTGAGATGGAGAAAAGAGAGTGATAGCTACATAAAGGAGCACACGAGAGAGATCTAGAGAGAGATGGGCGTGAAAGGAGATTAAAATATTTAGTTGCATGTATAAAATATGTCAATATAAAAGGGATTCAAATATTTGAATTAGAGATGGTGATACATGTAATTCATACTGGAACCAAAATTGATCTATCAAACATGTGTACTCATTTGAATTTGCGCGCATGTATGTTATTTAATTTCTTGATATTAGTGATCCATACATTTGAGTTGAACATATTTTGGTTGCAAAAATTTGAATTCAACCTTATGATTTTGAGATCATTGCATTTGTAAATCATATTTTATATATAAAGGAGCAGAATTCTTTATTGTGCTTTCGAAACTATATATACATATAAATGATGTATATAGATTGTATTCAAATAAAAAATGGATCCTACCCAAAAAAATACTAAATGGGTTTGAATTGAGTTGGCACGGTAAACGTGCAAGCTTATTCTGACCTATTGGGGCAACTCAGCCACCTAGAGGTCCCTTGATTGGGGCATTCCTGGACATTGCCGTAGCTACACCGTTGGATCTTCAATCCCAGTAAAATCGTTTTTATCTCACAGTCAATTTCCTGTCCAATGATGGGTGGGCTCATCTTGTGATTGCATTGGCTGGGTCAGCCCTGCCCACGTGCGAAAGGTTTACTCAGTCCACTCAACTCGCGTTGCGCGTGAGATGGGCGCCCTATGGCTGGCCAATTCTCTAAAAATTTGAACGAAGCGGCGAAACACCCAGTCCCCCCTCGGCTATAACCACACGAACCATATTTTGGGAGATGGAAATTATTGCCTATCACTGACACGCAAAGGCTATCAGCTCGATTTGTATAGGTGTAGATAGGGGTAGGTTTGTAATTTCACTCAAACATGACATAACCGCCTCTCACCCGGATCCATACACGGTGGGTCCCAAAACACATTCTCTCCTCGGCCAAAATTTCCTCTCACCCCGATTCATACACGGTGGGTGCCAAAACAAACTCTCCTCGGCCAAAATCTCCGTCGACAAATATTTGCTGTATGCGAGCTTACCGTCATATCCCCAACCGACCAATATTGATGTGATGTCGGAAATTTTAAAGGGGGACTCAGTTTGTAAATTTCCTCACATTTGAAACAAGCGCATCCCAAAGACATCGTCCCCCTACCTCTCTCCCTTCATTTCCCTATTCATATTCACTACAAAAAAAGACACTTCCGTGATGATACGTGTTTGTCACAGTAGGTCACGTTTTCTGTCATACATGTACATCCATGACAAATTTATGATAGAATCAAGATAGTCATACCTGTGCTGTCATAGAAGTGTTCCATGACATTACCAAAATTATCATCACGGAAGTGTACACTTCCATGACGATAAATCGCGTGTCACAGAAGTGCTTTCGTCAAGGGTGACCGACATGTTTCATCCACCGTAACGAGATGCCGTTAAGCTATCGGGTCCGGTTTTGGATCCGATAACCCGTTAATAGCCCCGACCAATGGGGATTTTCCATGTGTAAAATCATCATTGGCTGGAGGAAACACGTGTCGGCTCACCATTGGGACAGATGTCATCCACACATTGGACCCAAAGCGGCTATGATACGTCGACACATGGCACGACCCAACAGAGGCCCATTCTTGTGAAAAGGCCGGCCCGTTTGACTTGGTCAAAAGGTGGCAGGCCGGCCCATGGCAAGCCTGTTAACGGCCTGTTCGCATATAGCCCATTTACAGCCCGTTGCCCCAGGGCCCGTCTACGGCCTATCTGAATTAGGCCCAGTAGCGTCATCTGGGCCGTCCAATATAAGTCCAGCCCGTTTTAACTTCCGGCCCATGTATGGCCCATGACGTCTTTCGGCCCATATGAGGCCCTTAGTAACCCTCGGCCCCTTACGGCCCGTGGTAAAACTGGCCCGTAATGAACAGTGTATCACTTTATACCCATTAACGGCCCATTATTCCGTTGGGCCGTTTCCAGCCCATCATATCTTTCTGCCTTCTCAGGGCCCATTTATTATTGGGCTCATTTCCAGCGTTCGGTTACTTATGACCCTTTACTGTAATTTTCTGCTTGTGGGCCAAATTCAGCCCGTGGTTACAGTCGGCCCGTTTGTGGCCCGTTAATACGTTAGGCCGTTTTCATGTCGAAAAAAAACCCGTTGGGCTGTTTTCATAGAGTTATCAAATACAGCCAATAAACGGCCCATTATTGTCCACGAATAGTACGGCCCATGACTGGCGAAATGATGATACGCCCCGTAGAAGGCCCATGGATCCTACGGCCCATAAAAGGCCCATGGGTCGTATGGCCCGTAGATGGCCCATGGATCCTACGGCCCATATAGAAGGCCAATGGACCCTACAGCCCGTAGAAGGCCCATGGATCATACGGCCCGCAGGAGGCCCATGGTTATAATAGTCCGTGTGTTTCCATGATTATTTTGGCCTAGTTTCCAAAAATAGGTTATTGTGGCCACTAGAAAAACACAGAAAAAGAACTGTAGTGACTACAAGCAAACAACTAAACAAGAGAATAAGGAAATAAATAAGCAAGCAATTAACGCTAGCCTATTACCGCTATTACACATATTACATCCACTGGGCATCAAAGTTGGCCACCAGTGCAAATATAGGGAACAAATCAGCATATTACATACACTGGCCGTCAAAATTGGCCACCAATGCAAATAAACGCGGCAGCAAAACAAGAGCATAACTGAAACAACTTCAAAAGAGCTCAAGAAATGTGGTATCCACCATGTTGGCAATAAGCTTAGCAAGCTTACTAGCTTTGTCCTGTTTGGCGCTAAAATCCTCCAATGCTTGCTGTTGCACCAGAAAGTATGCATCTGAATGCTCCAGGGACTTCCGCAATCCTTCAACTTCTTGTCGCAGCACAGCTGATCGATGTCTTTCAGCTTCTAGTTGAGACTCAAGAAACCGAACTGATTCAGACAGTGAGTTTGAGTAGCTTGTGCAAGCTATAGTGGCAAGTAACTCCAACACTAAACCAAGACAGGACATTGGGGTTGTCTCACTGTCTTCGAGATAGTCTTCCGTAGCTGTTTTATCAGCTTTGTTAGAGACCAACAAGGATGTGTCACTATCCCGAACCTTATCTGCGTTACTTCCTATACCCTTGCTTAATAAGGAACTCTTCCCCAATATTTTGTCAGCATTCTAAAAGAAAAAACAAGCAGACACATAATAGTTTAGCATGTACTAGTATATGAAACTCATTTCGGTGAACCAGTTCATTAGTAAGGTGGACAGGATTAAACTACCAAGTCTTCTATTGCCAAGTACTAGTACATAATAAAAGCATCAAACACACATATATCTATGTCCTATGGTCACTACATTGTCTTGCCAAATCAAAATAGAGACACGGTTCAAATCATATCAGTTCAAGACAAAGCAGCAGTGAAAGAATACAAAGCGTGGGAAACTACACGGCACAACAAGATTTCAGATGGGTACCATGGGTCTACATGTACAACAACACTATTGGCTATGTTGTGATGCTAGTAATGTGCATGATATGAGAAGTCAACTATATACACAATTGAAATTGAAATCAACAGAGCTATTGATAAGAGCAAGCCTGTTAAAGAAACATGCGTGAACATACCTGCTGTGCCATTGCAGTTTCCATTCGATCCTTCAATTTAAAAATAAGTTTGTATGAGTAAATACAGCGGTATAAGAGCAAAGAAGTATGCACGATAGCAATCATAGTTAAAAAAGGCGCGCCTAAGCGAGCGCTTAAGCGCGCCTAGGCTCTAGGCGTTGGCGAAACGCATTGCGCATAACTATGCTTTATCTGTGCATAATTGCGCATAAGCATGCGCTTTGGTCAGTAAACCGCAAGGCGGTGGCAAAACGCACAATTAACGCCAAGCGCTTTTTTGAACTGTGATAGCAATGGAATCTTAAATTAGAACAGTTATTCTTCAGGTTTAGGCACTTGTTCTACATGAATAGAATATAGTAAGACGCAAGAATATAGTACTTAAAAATAGAAAATGAGATCATAGACCTTACCGCATTCTTGGTTCGAGACAAGTACAGAACAAGGCGTTCCCAGTCATCGTCCAGTAAATGTGTCTGAGGAGAACGTAAGGGAATTTGTTGAGTTTCTTTGCTGGTGAAGTATGTTTTCTTCAGGTAATTCCGATACTGCCACCAAGCTTTCTTGAAGATAGTAGAGGTATTAGCACAGGTTAACTCATCCTGAGTTTCCAAATCGGTCCTTCTCTATAGAGAAAAATGGGAAAATTTGCTGTATTATAACCATCATGGAGGTAGGATGTATGGGACAAAGCAAAGTAATTGCCATGAATAACATTACTTACACATAACTCCTGGACAAACACCTGCATCTGGCATTTTCCTTCATCTTCAGTATAATATTTCCAAGATGGGAAGATACGCACATACGATTTAACAACATCAAATGCAGTAGATGCTAAACTACGACTAGCTGGTTGTGCTTCCTCCACGGGAATAGGCGTACTAACTGGTGGAGTTGGGGTTCGCCATGGTAGTACTGGCCCTTTGGGCACTGGAGTTGCCTTACTAACTGCTCTTGTTTGGGAGCTCTGTGGTGGAGATGGTGTTGTGTCAATAGGAACTGGGTTACTATCTGCTGGGGTTGGGGTTAGATTGGGTGAAGCTGGTTCTCTGTCCATGGTAGTAGGGGTACAATATGTGAGAGTTTGGGTTATGTGTGGTAGGGCTGGTTCTCGTGCATGTACAACCGGGGTGCTATCTCCACCAAGAGGTAGCACTGTTTTATTCGAAGACCGTGTTTTTAGTCCGCTAGATGCTAGCATCACCCGCTCCAATTCAAATGGCTGATAAACAGGAAACATAGTTGAATGTACAGACATTGTATGAGAGACAGATGCAATAGATAGTGTGGGAAAAAGAAGGCATGAAATAGTTGACATGTATATTTTTTAACTAAAACGGATAGCATGACATAATTTCACATATATGATGTCTATCTAAACTTGATAGCATAGCATAACATAATTCAAAGATATGATCAATAAACAGGATCGCATGACATAATTCACCTACATGTTACCTAAGTAATCAGGATCGCATCATTTAATTCACATATGTGATTTATATGCTAAATAGAGGGCATTAGATATGATGTCCGAACTAAGAACATGGTGTTGAATATTGTGTATATGATGTCTAATCTATGCAATGCAAGACACCATATGCATGATATGAGCAGTATAACCGTGCCAATTTAGAGCATACACATCGGTGGGGGAATAGGACTGGTCATCTGTCTCTGAATCCATCTCTGAGGAGCTATCGGGACCCAACAAGAGATCTCCTTCGACAGGTAGCACTGTCTGCTCTGAAGGCCTTTTTTCACTCCAGATTTTTCAATCTCCCACCCAAATGGCTGATTCACAGGAAGAGTACTTTAATGTACAAACATTGTCGACAAATGGAAATGTAATGAAGAAAAGGATGGGCAAGATATCATTCAAATATATGATGCCTGGTTAAACAGGATGGCATTGCACATTTCACGTATATTATGGCTGGCTAAAAGACATGAGACTGCACAATTCCCATATATGATATAGAAACTAAACAAGTGGCATTGCAGAACATGTCTAAACTAAGCAGATGACATATATGATGTCGAAAGTAGGCACTGCAAGGCAACATATGCATGATATGACTAACATCATCATGCCAAGGTAGAGCAAACACCTTGGGGGTAAATAGGAGTGGTCAGCGGCGTCTGAGTCCGCCTCAAAACAGATATCTTCCTCTGGATTTCAATCTGGAGAGGGGTGGGGAGGGTTTGCCATTGAACCCACCATGGAGCGATGTCTACATGACATTGTATTGCCGCGCAAAACTCTTCTGTTTTTCTCTACATGTTTAGCATGACTGTGTACAATATCTCACATGCATACGAAAAAAAAATATGGTGAGATATGTAAGGAGAGCATGCAGAAATTTAGAGTGATGGTAACAACCAGTGGATGGATCCAAAAATAATGATATCAGGCTGATGATTGCTTTAATTTAATAAAAAGATAGATGATGATTGCTTTACTATTTGTTTCCCACCCAAGATGAACAACATAGGCATACCCTAGGTGAATCAGATATTAGACATAGATACTATTCATTGCTTCCTCAATATGTGCCGCACAATTAATTTAGAACTCAAGTTTGAACATTAATTTAGACCTGACTTGCAGTCCAAGAGGTGAACAGGACGATAAAGTAGCAGGTAATTTTAAGCAATGCATAACATAAGCAGAAACAGAAGAGTGCGACCTCTCTTGTGGACCCGTGTACTCCTCAGGTTCATCTGCTGAGTCGATGATGGTGATGCCGTTGTGGTGGGTGCCGGCGGCAGGGAAGGAGATCTGAGGCGACGAAAGACGGTCAGGAGTCATGATGTCTGGTTTGGTGGATGTTGCTGTCGATGAAGCAACTCAGTTGAGGTGGACGACGTCACGGCAAAACCACACAAAGTTCCCTTCGACACCTACCTGTAACTTAAGTAATTCTGTAAGGGCTCATTTGGCTTGCATGATTCTAAAAACGCAGGGATAGGAAAAACACCTGAATAGGGTAGGAATGCACATGGTAAACAGAGCATTTGTAAACACAGGATTTCTGTCAACTTGAGTGTTTGGTTTACATGAATTGGAAGAGCAGAGGAATGCAAAGAAACATGGCCAAATAAAGTGAAACCATATGAAAGTGTGTACAATTAGAATGTTATTCTGCCACTAATGCACTTGGTCTTGTTTTCATGCATAGGATTTTGAAAAGTAGGTCCAGGTGGATTTTTGCTTCATTCCTTTCAACAAAATGCATGAATAATTGAATACTAGAGTGCCATTGGAAAATTCCCTATTGTTATATTTTTCCATTGAACCAAGTAGCCCTAATGGATCGACATGAATGTATAGTAATAAGTGTTGCAACAAGTGTACAACCTCTTTGCTGTAGCTGTGTCGACCTCAGCGTCATTGGGCTGGTCGCTGAAGCAGTTGAGGCAGGGGTGGCTGTCGGAGGTGCGGAGGAAGATCTGAGGAATCTGTAGACAGTGTCCAGGGCATTGCTATTTTGTGATGGATCATTCTGTCGTTGGAGCAGCCCCGGTGAGCCGTAAGACGTCAAGGCTGAAGTAGCACAAGACAAACATCGTCAATCTCAGGTGGGATTCTAATAGCATCTCCAATAGATGATGTAAAATAGATTTAAAATTTACATCACCAAAAACCACCTGACAGCAACAGATGAGGTAAAAACTGTTGACTCTGAACTTAACTGTCAAAATTGAAATTTACTGTGGAATCTGAATATTACTCTTGAAACTTAACGCAATGGTAGCAGAGAGGCACTTGACATGTAGTTTAGGGAGGGCCTGCAGTTCATCTTCAACCTGCACCCCCTGAGCCACCAGCCACCACGGGCCGGACCACCGGCCCTAGCTCTGCCTCACCGCCCCGAAACAACTCCCCATCGCCGGTCCGCCGCAGCCCCGGCTAGCCCTATAGCCCCCCCGCCCCCACCCTGAACCCTAAGATAGATAGTGGGGTACCTCTCCGGCGAGCCCCCGTCCCCACTGCAGGTGGTTCTTCCTTAACTCCGGCGAGCCCCCCCCCCCACCCCATGAAAATTGACTGACCCAAAAGTCGATTCAGCCGACTGAAGTGTAGCTAAATTGGAGCAGAGCAGTAGCACGAGCGATGGGGAGAGCAGGAGCAGCAGCGCGAGCGAGAGCCGGAGCAGCAACAGCAGCGCGAGCGAGCGAGCGAGAGCCCGAGCAGCAGCAGCAGCAGATCCGGCTGGTATGGCCGCCGCCGCCAAAGGGGCCTCACACTAGGGGAGAGCCGCCATGGAGATGTCGCCCAAGGCGCCGGCTTCAAGGTAGCCGCTCCATGGGGGTGCGGGATGGAGCACTGTCGGTGCCGGGAGGTCGAGCTAAGGAGAAGGTGCGATGCGATGAGTCTACAACCTCTTTGGTGGCGCCGAGTAGGCCTCGGCTTCGTCTGAGGAGTCGGTGAGGATGCTGCGGTTCCGGTGGAGCAGGTTAAGGCGGCGCTGTGGGGATGGAGCAGTCGCGATAGATGAGGCGATCGTCGGAGCAGCTCCTTGGAGGTGGAGGACGGGGCGGCTGAACCGGCGGGACGACGAGATGGATGACGGATCCTTATCCGGGGAGGTGGATGAGGGACGTCGAGCTGTTGCGGTGGACGACATCGTCGGGGAAGAGGCTCCGGCTGGGCAGCAGTGAGGTGGCGGACGGAGGAGGGTGGGGTTTTAGCGGAGAGGTTATGGCGGCCTGGGACTTCGAATGGGAAAAAGGAGGCGATGGGAGGGGGTGAACCATGACTTAGGGACGCGCTTGTCCAGAATGTAGGGTGTGTTACAAAAGTACCCCCCACTGATTTGAACTAGCGGCCCTTTCGGCTCAGGGTTAGAAGGGGGATTTCGGGTGTCGGGATTTAGCAGCTGGAGGGAGTTTTCGTGCGCGTTGTAATTTCAGGATAGCAAGGTGCAGGTTGTGAAGGCGCCAGTTTTCGGAGCACGATATCTGAATTTTCGGGATATAACAAGGCGCGGGTTGAATTTTAGGGGCAAGCCTAACGTGTAATATTGTACTTGTACGTACCAAATCAATTCGCACTTCCCTCATCCAAAAAGAAAACGAAAAAAAATAAAATTATTCGCGCCACACAAAGAGAGAGTCTTGCCCCGTTTTACTATAAAAATGCTATTCAAAGGTACTCCCTCCTTCCATCTATATAGGGCCTAATGCGTTTTTCGATGCTAACTTTGACCAAATATTAGAGCAATAATATATGACATGTAACTTACACAAAGCACACCATTAAATTCGTCTATGAAAGGCTTTCCAATGATATAATTTTCATATTGTGCATGTCATGTACTATTAATCTTGTCAAGAGTCAAAGGCGGTCTTAAAAACGCATTAAGCCCTATATAGATGGAAGGAGGGAGTATGAATCCATGTTATGTCCGATTAAATTTTTTCGCTTGCTGTATAATGCATGTAACCTACTCATACCAACATTTTAGTGCATTCCAAATGTCTATACTACCGCTACAATTCGAATTGAATTTGAATTCATTTCTCTATTTCAATAAGAATCTATAATCATGATTGTTGCCAACTTCAACCATCATTCGTGTATTACCTTAATAACACACCACATGATTACTATAGAGATAGATATGAACTATGTGTACTACATGAACTCGAATTCTATTTTTTAAATACACTTGATGTTGATTCCAAATAATAGTACCTTTGATGTACTAACTATATATTCATAATCTAAACCATGTTCCATACGTGTACACCATGTTTATCACACATAGTATAGTGCCCCGCCCCCTACATTATGACAAGTATTTAAACCTGAGCTTCAAAAGCCACACATTATCCCAAATTATGATCAATGTTCTATATGTTATACGTAGTACTAGCAAGATGCCCATGCACTCCATAGAACATCAACATGATCAAGGGGAGGCCTAATTTACAAAAATGGAGAGGGGTGTGGGTATCTTTTTTCAAAATTGCCATAGTTTCCTTCCTATCCGTCAGATATAAATCGGACGGCCTATATTGCAGGATGGCACCATCATCAACAACTCCGTTTTATAAGAGTAGAGATAAAATATATTGTATGTATTATAACATGTTCATAACCACACCATGTGTATCGCCGTTATATATATTCACACATGCGTCAGTTTAAAACACTATGATAAATTCTTCAAATATTCGAATTCGCTTTTTATAATGAAGTATGATCTCTATTCGTCTTTTACACCAACACAATCATCTTATCTTTGTAGCTAGCTAGCGCTAACTTTCTCTCATGCATGCAGACGCCTGCATCCCTCTCACCCTCCCTCAGCATTCTCTAGCTCCATCGCGCAAATTCGTCGTTTCACTTTAGGTCGTTCACCCACGGTGTGTATAGGCCCCCCAGCTCCTTCTTTACGGCACACATCGATCGATATGCCTCACTAGCCAGGTGTGCCTAGCACAAACACAAGCTTCCCCTCTTCTCTTATCACCGTCCATGCCTCACTCCCACCACTCTTTTCATCAATCTCGTACTCGCACACTCCTTCCCCCTCGATATAGTATGACTCTCGCACCACCTCCTAGATGCATCCCTCTCTCTCTATCCTTCTCCCCGTGCCTCATTTGCTTCTAACACACACATGCATGTATACCGATCGATCTCCCAACATATACCTAGGTCGACTTTAACTATTCCCCCCCCATCGATCGATGTACCTCACAAGTTATGTCTCTCCTTTCTCTGACAAAGGACGATTGATCTTCCTATGTAGTTATGTCTGCTTACCACAACCATATCTTCCCCCCCTCGTCATTCGTGCATGCCTCCTGACCCGTCTCTCACACGCACGTGCACATACAGGAAGCCATCCCCTCTCTTATTGATATTGCAAGTGTGCCCTCCGGTTGTCTAGCAAGCCTATCCCACCATTTGTTAGAAGCAACTCCACTACCACCCCCTCCAACACTCTAGCTCTTTCTCTCTCCCAACCTTATTCCTCTCCTACACATATGCATGGATGTCGATCGATCTCCCTTAATACATGAGGTAGATCAATCTCCCTTAATACATGAGGTAGGCCTCTCTCCTCCTCCAGACATATACCAGCCATTGTACCTCTATATTTAATTTGGCCTCCCTCCCCCCACCACACACCGATAGTCGAGCGCTGTAGGTACGTAACCATGCCATAGAGACAAACCACACCTGTCCCCTCTCTCGTTCTAGTAGGCCAACCACTCTATATCTTTGACGTGGGCACACAAAATTTGATGGCACTCTTTATCGACCGCGCGCGCACACACACACACACATCATCCCTCTCTTCGATTCTATGGACACCTCAAGTCGATGATACCTCCACCCTCTTCTCGTGGATCTCCCCCTCTATATATATGATATATCTAGGACTCTATTTCACACACATTGCATATGTTACATTTTTTGATTGACCCCCCCCCCCAAAAAACTCTCACGAACCCACACACTATATCTCTCTACGTTTGTATCTCTCTCACACAACCCCACGTAGGTGGTGTACGTATACAAGAAGATAATAGGTGCACCATGCACGTACTCACGCTTCGTGCCCAGCCACACCCGCGCGGGTACACGGTGGAGCTCATTTCTGTATGAAAATGGCAGCCCACGTGCTAATTTGAACGCGTGTAGCAGTTGTTTACCTATGGAGGTCGTGTACCACGCATGCACGAAACAAAGTTCGACTTGATGCGTTGTGATACGTCTCCAACGTATCTATAATTTTTGATTGCTCCATGCTATATTATCTACTGTTTTAGACAATATTGCTCCATGCCCAGCCCAGATTTGCTGTTTTATGCCTATTTCAGTGTCTCGAAGAAAAGGAATATCAAACAGAGTCGAAACGGAACGAAATCAACTGGAGAAGTTATTTTTGGAAGGAAAGCTACAGGATAGACTTGGACTCTACGCCAGGAGATACGGGAGGTGCTCACGAGGGTGGGGGGAGCGCCCCCCTGCCTCGTGGGGCCCCCGTAGCTCCTCCGACGTACCCCTTGCACCCATATATACCTACATACCCTAAAACTTCCAGAACGGAGATTAGATCTGGAGTTCCGCCACTGCAAGCCTCTGTAGCCACCAAAAACCTCTCGGGACCCTGTTCTGGCACCCTGCCGGAGGGGGAACCCTCACCGGTGACCATCTTCATCATCCCGGCGCTCTCCATGACGAGGAGGGAGTAGTTCACCCTCGGGGATGAGGGTATGTACCAGTAGCTATGTGTTTGATCTCTCTCTCTCTCGTGTTCTTGATTTGGCACGATCTTGATGTATCGCGAGCTTTGCTATTATAGTTGGATCTTATGTTTCTTCTCCCCCTCTACTCTCTTGTAATGGATTGAGTTTTCCCCTTGAAGTAATCTTATCGGATTGAGTCTTTAAAGATTTGAGAACACTTGATGTATGTCTTGTCGTGCGTATCTGTGGTGACAATGGGATATCACGTGCCACTTGATGTATGTTTTGGTGATCAACTTGCGGGTTCCGCCCATGAACCTTTGCATAGGGGTTGCACACGTTTTCGTCGTGATTCTCCGGTAGAAACTTTGGGCACTCTTTGAAGTACTTTGTGTTGGATTGAATAGATGAATCTAAGATTGTGTGATGCATATCGTATAATCATACCCACGGATACTTGAGGTGACATTGGAGTATCTAGGTGACATTACGGTTTTGGTTGATGTGTGTCTTAAGGTGTTATTCTATTACGAAATCCAGGGCTGTTTGTGACACTTATAGGAATAGCCCAACGGATTGATTGGTAAGAATAACTTTGAGGTGGTTTCGTACCCTACCATAATCTCTTCGTTTGTTCTCCGCTATTAGTGGCTTTGGAGTGACTCTTTGTTGCATGTTTAGGGATAGTTATATGATCCAACTATGTTATTATTGTTGAGAGGACTTGCACTAGTGAAACTATGAACCCTGGGCCTTGTTTCCTATCATTGCAATACCATTTACGCTCACTTTTACCGCTCACTACCTTGCTGTTTTTATATTTTCAGTTTACAAAAACTTATATCTACCATCCATATTGCACTTGTTTCACCATCTCTTCGCCGAACTAGTGCACCTATACAATTTACCATTGTACTGGGTGTGTTGGGGACACAAGAGACTCTTTGTTATTTGGTTGCAGGGTTGCTTGAGAGAGACCATCTTCATCCTATGCCTCCCACGGATTGATAAACCTCAGGTCATCCACTTGAGGGAAATTTTCTACTATCCTACAAACCTTTGCACTTGGAGGCCCAACAACGTCTACAAGGAGAAGGTTGCATAGTAGACATCAAGCTCTTTTCTGGCGCCGTTGCCGGGGAGGCTAGGTAAGTGAAGGTATATCTTTAGATCTTGCAATCGAATATTTTTGTTTCTTGTTTTATCACTAGTTAGTCTATAAAAGAAAACAACCAAAAAATGTAATTGAGTATACCACATACGCTTCATCTTTTTAATATCTTTCGTGAGTATGATGGAAAGGAAAATTGTGCCAAAGTGTTAGAAGAAGAATGCATTAAATTGTTTGGCACTAAATCTTTGGATGATGACAATGATTGCAATGTTGTTAGTATGAACTCCTTGAATATCCATAGTACTAATGATGATTGCACTAGTTATGATAAAAATGCCTCCTATAAACATGTCAATTTTTGTGGAGTGCATTGGGTTTGTAAGTACACACCAAATAGGGAAGATATATATTGCAAGAGGCATAAGTACTTAGAAACCAAATTGTTGCAAGGAAGGCTAGAAGTTGATGCTGAAAATTTAAGATATATTACTCGTACTTGTGAACTTTGCAATGAACATGGTCATTTAAATATCAATTGCAAATTGTTTCATGATCGAATCGTGTCCAAAAATTGTGATGACTTGATTTCCCTTGCTCATTATAATGAACTAAGTTTTCTTTTGGGTTATGAAGAATTGAAACGTCAAACTAAGCATATTCCAGAATATAACCTTAAGAAATTCCTCCATATCAATCTAGAAGAAATTTATATGTATTGTGCGGTGAATTGTATTGAAAATCCTTATATTGCCAATTACATAAAGAAAAGAAAACAAATAGAGGATGAACATAATACTAATGAAAGGGAAGAGATGTCCCAATATCCTCCTATTATTTCTTATGATGAATCAGGTAACGAGGAGGAGATTTCTATTCAACGAATCTCATTAATAAGGAGCTCCAAAAAGAGGATTGAACCCACACATGATGTGGTGAAGAAGAAGAAAAGAAAAAGGAAGAGAGGTAAAAAGGTATCTCTCCCAAATAAAGTTGCTCCTATTATTGCTGTGCCTCATGAAAATGAAGATGATGCACTTGACGATGATATAGTTATGCCTACTTGTTGTGATGATTATGATTGGGAAGATAATGATACTTCTTATGATCTTGAAAATCTTTTTGGCACTTGCTTGGAAGAATATGATAATAATGTTTGCTATACTATTGGTGCTATCTATACTATTAATGATGAGAGTGATTATGCTTATGATACGAAAAGGCCCAAGCTTGGGGAAGCTATGTTTGATGAGAATGACATATTTGAGAATATATTTGCTACAATTAATGTTTGTCCCAAGCTTGGGGATGCTATGTTTAATAATGATGATATTTTTAGCCTCTCAAGTTTTGATATGCAAAGTTGTTATGATGATAGCATGCCTTCTACCTATGATGAATATATTGATGAAAGTGAGTTTGGAGAGGTCATGACTGTCGGTGGGAACGACACCTATGGGATCACGAGAATCCCTACTACGGTTGCGGGGCGCGGGGTCGTGAGAAGAGCGGATCAAACAGATAGCACACGGTTTCTTTATCCAGGTTCGGGCCGCGAGGATGCGTAAAAGCCTACTCCTGCTTTGGTGGATTGTTTATCTGTGTTCTTGAACTAGCAATGGGGCGTGAGGAGCTCCAAAAAGCCGAATCCTCCTCCTGGTCGCCTTGGGCCTCCTTTTATAGGAAAAGGGGTTGCCACAGTGGCACACAGGAGGTGGAAAGGGTACAGTGATGCGAGGTTATCCCTCGCATTACATGACAAGGCACATTTAATGCGTCTTGCTTAGGTGTCCTTGCTTTATCAGGGATGGGGGAGAGCCCTGTCTCGTCCGTCGCCGCACCCTCTTGCGTCGACACGGCCAGCGGTGCCCACGGTGCCATGTAGGCAGGCAGGCAGCTGAGGTGGCGCAGTGGTGGGTCTCCACGAAGATCCGCATGCCGCCACGCAGGTGCCTGCCCAGCTGGTTGGGTCGGCAGCTGCATGCGAACGGCGGTGGAGGTCTGATTGGCGTGGGCCTGATGGTGGCCCTATGGGTGTTCATGGCAAGGGCCTTGCCGGGGCCCCGGCAAGGGTCTTGCCATGACACCTGCTGTCATCCCCGACAAGGCTCTTGCCAGGGGCCTTGTGGTCCTCCTTGGCTGGGATCCCGCCAAGGATCATCATCTTCTAAAGTGTGTATCTGATCTTGAATGTCTTCACAAAGATCTGCATGCCACCACGGGGATGTCTCCCGAATCCTTGCCCCATGGGGGCAGTGGACTCAAGGGTGACTCGCTCCGTAGGTGTGGGGCGAGCTGCCACGGCAAGGGTCTTGCCTGGTTTGCTAAAACCGCCCCCGGCAAGGATCTTGCCGGGGGAGTCCGCTTCGTCCCCTTTGCTCTTTGTGGTCTTGGTCTTGGCGTCGTTCTGCTCCTCTCGAGCTTGAGTCTTACCTTGGCTCACCTCCCTCGCCTTGCTCAGTGTGGTGGTGCCCGTGGCTCAGACTGCCCGTGCACAGTTATAGGGGTACAAAAAGTGTATCCCCTCTTTTTGTACACCGACAGGAGCCCTCGGGCCTGGGCCACACGCAAGCGCAATCGCGTCGTTGGGCTAGGCCCAAAAATGGTGCGCGGGCAGGCGGGGTGATTTTTACTGTGGTAAGTCTCTTCGCGCGCTGCGCTTCCCACGCTCCCCGCGCGTGGCGCGGCGTGGGGAGGCGTGTGTGACATGGGCGGCATGCGTGGCGCTGAGCTCTGCACGCATGCGTCACGTCGTAGTAAAGGGGGCAGTTCGCGCCTTCCCCGTAAACGGAGCGAGGCGTGGAGGCGCGGCCCATTTACTGAACGGGGCCGAGGCGTGGTCTTCAAGGCATCCACTCCCCACGATCACGGGGTGGGGAGAGGTCGCCTCACCCGTCGCCTCGGTCCTGCACAGCTGCCACATGGCTCCCATGCGCTTGGGGTGGCGAACGGTGGAGGCGGGAAACCGGGCCGCCGCGGGCTGGGGCAGCGGGTCGGTCCCAGTTCCCTGTGCCTTCCGCGTCTTGATTGGCTGAGCGGGGCGGCCGATCCCCCACCCCGTTCCATTATAAAGAGCGGGAGAGGGGGGGATGGCGTCCCGCGTTCTTTCATCTCCTCCTTCCTTCAGCTTCTGCTCCCCCCTTCCATCCACCATGGAGAGAGGGAATCCTGGTCCTTCAACGGTGGCGGCGAGGGTCGCCGCTCGACAACGCGTCCCTCCTTCTCCTGCACCTGCGGTGGCAGAGCCAGCCGCAAGGGGAAGAGGGAGGGGGCGAGGCCGTGGGCGAGGCCGAGGCGCTCGGGGAAGAGGACGGGGCGGCGCGCCGGCCTCGCCTCCGCCAGCAGATCCTCCCCCCATGGAGGGCCACGTTGGGGATGACCCTTGCGAGTTCTTCGTCAGGCTGCGCCGGCCGCCTCGCCATCGCCTTCGTCTCCCGACTCCATTCACGCGGGAAATGGAGCTGGATCCGCCGGAGTCATTGCGGCTGCACATGAGGGGCTGTGGGATCAGCGGTACGCGGGTTCGCGTCGACTTCCCAGCCCCTCACGTGATGTATCTTCGCCGAGGATGGAAGACGTTCGCTCATATCCACCGCTTGACGGAGGGGCTCACTCTCCATTTCAAGCTGATGGAGGACGGCCTCCTCTCCGTCAAGGTCTTCGGGCTCTTCGGGACCCGTGCAAGGTACTGCGTGGAGAGCTCTTATGATAGCGAAGACTCCTCCTCGGGCAGGAGTGACGAGGAGGACAGCGGCAGCGACGACGAGGGTAGCAGGCGGCAGGATGATGGGTCCGACTAGGTGTCTGGCGCCGCTCCGTGTGGCACCGGCAACCCCATCATCCGTGTCGCCGGCTCCCTGAACTTCTCAGGGTCATCTCCTTGGGCGGCTGGCATTGGGAGGCTGCGGAAGAGGAAGAGGGCGGGCGGCAAGGCCGTCAAATCGGAGTACGCGGGCACCGACACCTTCGACGCGTGCTGACGTCCTCCCGCCTCGTCTTCGAGCTCTGCTTCTGGCGCCGCCATCACCATCCAGCCTTCGGACGGCCACCGAGATGTTCTCTTGGTGTCTTCTGCCACCCGTAGCTCGCCTAGGCGCCCCTTTTCTATTTTTCTCCTCCTTGACCTGCCTCCTGAGGAGAGGGACAAGAAAGGAATTACGGGCACCTTATCTCTTTTTAGTTTGTAAGCCTTCGGGCCTTGGCTGAATTTAAAACTTGTAATCCCATCATTCATGTTTTTCATTCCCTATGGACTGTACCTGAGTGGAATGTTTTTAGTGAAAAAGGGATGCTTGCCGGGTCATTTGTTTGCGGGTAGAACCCACGTCAAGGAGTAAATCCTTGATATCTCTAAGATAAACATTTCCTTGCCCGGCAGCAGACCTTGCCGTCTTCCCACATCGCTCGACCTTTCTCACGCTTTTGGTGGAGGCAGGGATGAGGTGGGTTCGGGCTCCTTGTTTCATCCTTTCGCTGCCGCGACTACGACCAAACCTGGCCCCAGGAACGAGCCCTAGGGCCTAGAGTTTAGGGGAGCAAGGTAGCTTTAGGAAGGAACGAGGTTTCACATACCTCAGTCCATAAGGGAATGCATGATAAGGGACGAAGAACTTATCTGAAGCTGGAGCCCCGGCAACTCGGGTTTGCCGTGGGTGAATCTTTGCACTTGCAGCCCCCGGCAATACTGGCTTGCCGGGGTCTAGATGCTGGTCTGTCCCTCTTATCTTTTTTGTCTCAAGTGATCTGGCAAGGATATCTGTGAGTCCTGCGAACCAAAGAAGACAAAAGAACGGCAAAGAGACGCATACTCGACCTCTAAGCTAGGGGTTAGTCGCCGCTAAGCACTATCAACCCTAACCAAGGACGAGACTCGACCTAGCATACATGCTATAACTTAGGGCGCCAGCGCTTCATTTATTTATGCTCAGGGTCTGCGCCTGGCTTTGTACAAAGGGTTACATGCATCATCTGCAATGCTTGTACAAAAGGTGGCTTGCCGGGGGGCCCAGCAAGCCGCGCCTCACGGGTAAAACTTGCGAAGATGCTCAATGTTCTAGGAGTTACTCACCGGAACGACATCTTCGGTCTCCAGGCGGACTGCACCGGGCCTGGTGACTCGTATTACCCGATAAGGGCCTTCCCACTTTGGCGTCAACTTGTTGGAATTCTTGGCCGATTGAACGCGCCGAAGGACAAGGTCGCCTTCCTCAAGGCTTCGGGCATGAACCTTGCGGCCATGGTAGCGGCGCAAGGCTTGCTGGTAGCGTGCTGCTCTCACAGCCGCCCAAAGACGATCTTCCTCAAGGAGCATTGCGTCATCTTGCCGCAGTTGCTCTTGCTCAAGCTCATCATAAGCGAGCACTCGAGGTGACCCGTATACGAGTTCAGTGGGGAGAACTGCTTCTGCCCCGTATACTAGGGCAAAGGGTGTCTGGCCGGTGGCTCGATTTGGCGTCGTCCTGATCGACCAAAGAACTGTCGGCAACTCATCAATCCAGCGTCTTCCACTCTTGTGCAGCCTGTCAAAGGTCTTGGTCCTTAAGCCTCGCAGTACTTCATCATTTGCCCTCTCAGCTTGACCATTGCTTCACGGGTGAGCAACGGAAGCGAAACAGACTTTGCTGCCGAGGTCTTGGGTATATTGCACGAAGGTGCGGCTCGTGAACTGTGTGCCGTTGTCGGTGATAACCCTGTTGGGTACGCCAAAACGGCACACTAGTCCCTCGAAGAACTTGACGGCTGACTGAGCTGTGACCTTCCTCACTGCCTCCACCTCCGGCCACTTTGTGAACTTGTCGATTGCAACGTACAAGTACTCAAAGCCCCCGATAGCGCGGGGGAAAGGGCCCAGTATGTCGAGCCCCAGACCGTGAAGGGCCGGGAGAGAGGAATGGTTTGAAGGGCTTGAGCTGGCTGATGAAGCTTCTTTGAATGGAACTGACACGCTTCACACCTGGTGACTAGTGTCGTTGCATCCTGGAGGGCGGTGGGCCAGAAGAAGCCTTGCCGAAATGCCTTGCCGGCAAGGGCCCTTGACCCGATCTGGGATCCGCATATGCCTCCGTGTATCTCCGCCAACAGCTCCAGTCCTACCTCTCGAGGGATACACTTGAATTTCACACCGTTCGGCCTCTTTCTGTACAGGACGTCATCGACGAACTGGTACATGGTAGATCGACGGGCTACTTTTTCCACTTCTTCCTGCTCCTCAGGAAGTTCCCCTATTTGGAGGAATCGGACGGTATGTTGTGCCCACGCTGGAGCCTGGGGCTCGACGGCGAGGACTAAAGGCATTTCCTCCGCCATAGGAGCGGCTGTGTCGACGGCAAGAGCTTGACGCTCCGCTGGAGCTAGCCGTCCCGTGGCCGGCTCAGTGTCCCCGGCAACATCCTTGCCGGCGGCTCCGGGGAGCTCGGCGGGAAGGTACTTGCTGGGCCCTGATTTCCTCCTCTTGTTCTGCTCTGTTGATGGATCAATGGATGGCTGAGTTAGCTAAAGCACAAAGGTACCTAGTTCCACAGGTAGCTTGAGGGCAGCGCATTTTGACAGGTAATCGGCGATATCGTTCTCCGCTCAGGGAACGTGTTCAGCCTGTATACCGTCAAAACGCTCTTCCAGCTTTCTCACTTCATCGACGTAGGCCTTCATCAACGGGCTCTGGTAATCCTTGTTGACTTGCTTGACGACAAGCTGCGAGTCACCCCTGATGATGACTTTCTTGATTCCGAGGTCCGCCGCGATCCTAAGACCGGCAAGCAGCCCTTCGTACTCTGCCGTATTGTTTGTTGACACCTCCCTGGGGAAGTGCATCTGGATCACGTACTTGAGGTGCTCTCCGGTGGGCGCGACAAGCAGTACGCCAGCCCCGACGCCTTGTAAGGAGAAAGCTCCATCAAAGTACATGATCCAATTGCAACTTGCCTCCTTGCCGGGAGAGCAGTCTCTTGGGCTTCTTCGTCAGGCGTTGCTGTCCATTCTGCAATGTACTCCGCCAGGACTCGGCTCTGAATCGTCTAAGTACTTTCAAACTTGAGGCCAAAGCTGGACAACTCCAGTGCCCATTCCACAATCCTTCCCGTTGCATCTGGATTGTGCAATATCCGTTGCAGAGGGAGGCGAGTGACGACAGTGATGTCGTGTGCCTGGAAGTAGTGATGCGGCTTACTCGAGGCCATAAGAAGGTCGAAGAGCAGTTTCTGCACGCCCGAGTACCTTGATCTAGCCCCTTGCAGGAGGGAACTAACAAAGTAGACCGGGTGCTGCATCATTTTCTTCTTCGGCGGCACTTCAACTGGCTGCGTCGTCTCTGCATTGGTGGTGTCGGGCTCTGTTGCTGCCATTACCTCGTCGTGAACCTCTCTCTGCGCCACTAGTGCGGCGCTGACCACCTGGTTCATTACCGCCAGGTATAGCAACAACGGCTCTTGTGGCCTAGGCGCAACTAGTATTGGCGCGGAGGAGAGGTACCTCTTCAAATCTTGCAATGCTGCTTCGGCTTCTGGCGTCCACTCCATCGGGCCCGCCTTCTTCAGGATCTTGAAAAAGGGAAGGGCGCGCTCGACAGACTTGGAAATGAACCAGCCCATGGTGGCGACGCAACCAGCAAGCCGACGCACATCCTTGATTCGCTTGGGTGCTTCAATCTGCTCTATAGCTTTGATCTTGTCCGGATTGGCCTCTATCCCACGCTGTGACACCAAGAACCCAAGAAGCTTGCCGGACGGGACACCAAAGACGCACTTCTCAGGATTCAACTTGAGATTGATCTTGCGCAGGTTTGCAAATGTTTCTTGCAAATCTGGTATGGGGGTTGCCCTGTCCTTGGTTTTGACCACTATGTCATCCATATAAGCTTCCATATTTCTATGGAGCTGGGGTTCAAAACCATCTAGACCACCCTTGTAAACGTCGAACCAGCACTCTTCAACCTGAAAGGCATCCGCATGAAACAATACGTACCACATGGGGTGATGAATGCTGTTTTCTCTTCGTCTTCTCTTGTCATGAAGATCTGGTGGTAGCCGGAGTAGGCGTCGAGGAATGACAACAGATCACACCCAGTCGTGGAGTCAACAATCTGATCAATGCGCGACAACGGTAAGGGGTCTTTAGGACAAGCCTTATTGATATCTGTGTAATCAATACACAGTCTCCACTTCCCATTTGCCTTGCGCACTACAACCGGATTGGCCAACCACGTTGGATGGAGCACTCCTCTTACCAAACCCGCTGCTTCCAGTTTCCGGATCTCTTCTGTGATGAACTCTTGTCGTTCCAAAGTTTGCTTTCTGACCTTCTGCTTGACGGGACGCGCATGAGGACAGACAGCAAGGTGGTGCTCAATCACCTCCCTGGGAACGCCGGGGATGTCGGAAGCTTGCCATGCAAACACATCGACATTCGCCCGCAGGAAGGTGACGAGCGCGTCTTCCTATTTGTCGTCAAGGGTGGAGCTTATGGTGAAAGCTCCTCCCATGATGTCCTCATTGACAGAAACCTTCTTGGTTCCCGGTGGTATGGCCCTGGGCTTCTTGTTTCTGCCGACGGAGCTCTCTGGAACATCCTCGACGCCAGCGCTACACTCTGAAGAGGTGCGCTTGCCGGAGTGGGTGTCCGAGGTCTCACTGGTATTCTTCTTCTTCTTCCCTCCCGGGGTCCAAGCGGGAGGAGCAAGTGCCCTAGTGGCGGCAGCTGCTGCAGCTGCTTGCTGGTATAGTTGGTCAGTGCAAAATCAGTGCATCTTTCTTATCGGAGGGGATGGTGATGATCGTCACAGGTCCTGGCATCCTCAGGGTGTTGTACGCGTAGTGTGACGCCGCCATGAACTTGGCCAGCGCTGGGCGGCCAAGGATCCCGTTGTAGGGCAAGGGGATCTTGGCAACATAAAAAATGATCCTCTCCGTCCTGTAGTTCAGATCGCTTCCAAAAGTCACGGGCAGCATGACCTTTCCCTTGGGTTGGCTTCTTCCCGGGTTGACCCCCCTGAAACGTGCCCGTCTCTTTGAGGTCTCCATCAGGAATCTGCAGTTTCTCGATCACGGCAGGCGAGATCAAGTTCAGACCGGCCCTGCCATCGACTAGCATCTTCGTCACCTTGAGGTTGCGTATTGTTGGCGAAACCAACAATGGCAAGCACCCGACCACAGTAGTGCGATCAGGGTGATCCTCGATGTCAAAAATGATAGGTGTGTTGGACCACTTCAGCGGCCTTTGGGCATCAAACGACGGCTCTGCCGCTGTAATCTCTCGCGCCCACTGTTTAAGACGGCGGTGAGAAGTATGCAGCGAGGCGTCGCCGTCGATGCAAATGGCCTCTGTAGCTTTCTGAAACTCTTGGTCGCCGGATTCATCGTCCTCTTCGTGATTGCCGTCTTCTGGCTTTCTGTCACGGCCTCGGGCGGGCCTCTCTTGTTGTTTATCCTTGCCGCGACGGACCACCTGGCTGTCACGCTTCTTGCTGGACCCCTCAGCACCGTCTGGGCCCTTCTCCTTGTCCCGCCTCTCATACTCAGCCCTCTGCTTCTCAGCGAGGAGCTCAACCTGTCGGCAGTCTTGGAGAGCGTGGCCTTTGGTGCGATGGATCTTGTAGTATCGCTTGTCGGAGTTTCCTGGCTTCTTGGCAGCCGCCAAGGCCCGGCAGGCGACACATCCGGCAACTTCCTTGCCGGGGTCATCTGCCTTGGTTTTCTTGGCGGAGCCGGTGTCATCAGATCCCTCGACGGCAAGCACGGCTTTACCTTTGCGCTTCCTGTTGCGGCGCCGGCCCTTCTTCGCCGGGGCGGTAGCATCATCATTTGAGGAGTCGGTTTCCATGCCGGCATCTTCGCCGGGGTACTTCCTTCCCTCTTCAGCTCGGGCACATCTGTCAGCAAGAACACAGAGTTCTGCTGCATCGTTCACCTTGTTCATTGCCAGCTCTTCGCGCATCTTGCGGTTACACACGTTCTGATGGAACGCGCTGATGATGGCGGCAGGGTGAACATCAGGGATATTGTACTGTATCCGGCTGAACCTCTATATATACTTGCGGAGACTCTCGCCTCCCTTCTGGGGAATGACATGCAGGTCGCTCGCTTGGCCATGGGCTTGGTGGCCTCCAGTAAAGGCGCCCACGAACTCATGGCACAAATCTGACCAGGAAGAAATAGAGTCTACCGACAAGTGCATCAACCATGACATGGCGTGGGGTTTAAGAGACAACGGAAAGTAATTCTCAAGCACCTTATCGTCACGGGCTCCGGCAGCTTGCATCGCGATGGTATAGGTGCTGAGGAACTCGGACGGGTGGGTCTTGCCGCTGTACTTTTCGCCCACGTCAGGTTTGAAGGTGCTGTGAGTGGGCCACTAGAACTGCCGCAGCTCATGGGTAATAGCCGGACAGCCTACCTCGTAAGGTAGGCCTCCAGGGCTCTCCGGTTCTGGGTGGTTCATAGCAGGTCCTGCTCGCCTGTCCGATTGGTGGCGCGCTCCGCGCCGGCGCTCGATAGTGGTTCGAGCGTCTTCATGTTCTCATTCCCGAAGAACTTGGCATTGGTCACAGTGGGTCCATGGGTCGGACGACGCTATGGAGATTTCGTTTCCCTTAACGTCACGATGGGCTGGCGTCCACGGTACCGGGCGAGGAGGAGGCGAGTGCACCGTGGTCGCGGCGCCGCCGGCTTTCCTGCCACTGGTGCGTGGGACTCCGTCGGAGCGTCGACCCGGGGGCTCCACCGGACTCGGTTCGTCTTTGTTGGCCACCGCAACAAGGCTTCGGATAGTAGCTCCCCATTCGTCGAGTTTCCCCGTAGTGGGAGGAAAATCGAGGAGCAACTGCGCGCGCGCCAGGGCTTCTGCTGGCGTTGGTGGCAACGAAACCTGCACGGATCGAGACGCGCCTCGACTTCTGACCATGTTAGAAGGAGCTCTATCACGACCCCACGGTCGCATGCCATCTTCACCAACGCCTTGGCGAGCGGGTAGGTCTTCTACATCCCGGGAGTGGCGCTCGGGGCTCTTTCCGCGGCGACGCCCGGGGTCTTCGGCGTGATTACGCCGCTCATCGCGCGCCGCTTGAGAGGCGCGCGCCGTCGGAGCCGGCGTGGGAGTCTTGGAAGCCCTCGCGTCACCTTCGGGCAAGGTGGCAGTGATCTTGGAAGGCCCCGCGCCACCCGTGGAGGGCCTGGCTCCGTCTTTGGATTTGGCGGCGTGCGGCCCGTTACGAGGCGCACGAACATCGCCGCCTCCCAAACTCCGGCTGCTGGAACGGTGTTGGTGTTCGCGAATGGCGCCCCGGATCCTTTCTGCGACCGGTCCGCTGCTCGCGCGCGTTGGGACAGGATGTCCGGCTTCCGACGGGCCAACCGCCACCGTCGTCTTCTTCTTGGGCGCCATGACGATGAAGAAGCGTCGAACTAACTGCTAGAGCCGATTCTCACAACTGCGCCCTCCTACCTGGCGCGCCAAAGATGTCGGTGGGAACGACACCTATGGGATCACGAGAATCCCTACTAGGGTTGCGGGGCGCGGGGTCGTGAGAAGAGCGGATCAAACAGATAGCACACGGTTTCTTTATCCAGGTTCGGGCCGCGAGGATGCGTAAAACCATACTCCTGCTTTGGTGGATTGTTTATCTGTGTTCTTGAACTAGCAATGGGGCGTGAGGAGCTCCAAAAGGCCGAATCCTCCTCCTGGTCGCCTTAGGCCTCCTTTTATAGGGAAAGGGGTTGCCACAGTGGCACACAGGAGGTGGAAAGGGTACAGTGATGCGAGGTTATCCCTCGCATTACATGACAAGGCGCATTTAACGTGTCTTGCTTAGGTGTCCTTGCTTTCTCGGGGACGGGGGAGAGCCCTGTCTCGTCCGTCGCCGCTCCCTCTTGCGTCGACACGCGCCCTGGCCAGCGGTGCCCGCGGTGCCATGTAGGCAGGCAGGCAGCTGAGGTGGCGCAATGGTGGGTCTCCACGAAGATCCACATGCCGCCACCCAGGTGCCTGCCCAGCTGGTTGGGTCGGCAGCTGCATGCGAACGGCGGTGGAGGTATGATTGGTGTGGGCCTGATGGTGGCCCTATGGGTGTTCATGGCAAGGGCCTTGCCAGGGTCCCGACAAGGGTCTTGCCGTGGCACCTGCTGTCATCCCCGGCAAGGCTCTTGCCGGGGGCCTTGTGGTCCTCCTTAGCTGGGATCCCGCCAAGGATCATCATCTTCTAAAGTGTGTATCTGATCTTGAATGTCTTCACAAAGATCTGCATGCCACCATGGGGATGTCTCCCGAATCCTTGCCCCATGGGGGCAGTGGACTCAAGGGTGACTCGCTCCGTAGGTGTGGGGCGAGCTGCCACGGCAAGGGTCTTGCCGGGTTTGCTAAAACCGCCCCCAGCAAGGATCTTGCCGGGGGAGTCCACTTCGTCCCCTTTTCTCTTTGTGGTCTTGGTCTTGGCGTCGTTCTGCTTCTCCCGAGCTTCGGTCTTACCTTGGCTCACCTCCCTCGCCTTGCTCAGTGTGGTGGTGCCCGTGGCTCAGACTGCCCGTGCATAGTTATAGGGGTACAAAAAGTGTACCCCTCTTTTTGTACACAGACAATGACTTTATTTAGTAATGATTCCACTATTTTGGAAGAGGTTTCAATCGATTATGATGAGAACAAAGTTGCTACTTATGATGATTATTGTGATAAAACTTATGCTATAAAGAGTAGTGATGATTATATTTATAAAACTTGTCATGATTATGAGTACCCTTTCTCTAAACATTACACTTTTAATGTGGAAACAATTTATTGTATTCAAATCTCTTATGATACTCCCACTATTCCGAATGAGAAGAATTTTGCTTATGTGGAGAGTAATAAAATTTCTATGCTTGTAGATCATGAAAAGAATGATTTAGGTGCTGATATATTGTTGAATTAATTCATGATGCTACTGAAAATTATTATGAGGGAGGAATATATGCTTGTAGTAATTGCAATAATATCAAGTTTCCTCTCTATGTGCTTAAAGTTTTGAAGTTATGCTTGTTTTGCCTTCCTATGCAAGTTGATTATTGTTCCCATAAGTTGTTTGTTCAAAAAATCCCTATGCATAGGAAGTGGGTTATACTTAAATGTGCTAGTGATATTCTTCATGATGCTCTCTTTATGTTTCAATTCTTATCTTTTTTGTGAGCATTGTTGAAATCATCATGCCTAGCTAGGGGCGTTAAACGATAGCGCTTGTTGGGAGGCAACCCAATTTTATTTTATTTTCTTGCTTTTTGGTTATTTTTAGTAATAAATAATCAATATAGCTTCTGGTTAGATATGGTTTTGTGTTTTAATTAGTGTTTGTGCCAAGTAGAACCTTTGGGAAGACTTGGGTGAAGTCTTTATGATCATGCTGTCAAAACAGAAACTTTAGCGCTCACGAGATTAGCTTCAACTTTTTACTGGAGAGTGCTATTTAGTTGATTATTTTTGCATATGATTACTAGACAAATTACTCACGTCCACCAATTTATTTTAGAATTTTTGGAGTTCCAGAAGTTTGCGTTAGTTACAGATTACTACAGACTATTCTGTTTTTGACAGATTCTGTTTTCCATGTGTTGTTTGCTTATTTTGATGACTCTATGGCTAGTAAAAGAGATTATAAACCATAGATAAGTTGGAATATAGTAGTCTTAACACCAATATAAATAAAGAATGAGTTCATTACAGTACCATGAAGTGGTGTTTTGTTTTCTTTCACTAACGGAGCTCACGAGTTTTCTGTTCAGTTTTGTGTTGTGAAGTTTTCAAGTTTTGGGTAAAGATTCGATGGAGTATGGAATAAGGAGTGGAAAGAGCCTAAGCTTGAGGATTCCCAAGGCACCCCAAGGTAATATTCAAGGATAACCAAGCGTCTAAGCTTGGGGATGCCCCAGAAGGCATCCCCTCTTTCGTCTTTGTTCATCGGTAACTTTACTTGGAGCTATATTTTTATTCACCACATGATATGTGTTTTGTTTGGAGCATCATTTTATTTTCTTTATCTTTGCTTGCTGTTTTAATAAAGTATCAAGATCTGAAATTCTTAAATGTTAGAGAGTCCTCACATAGTTGTATAATTATTCGACTACTCATTGATCTTCACTTATATGTTTTGGAGTAGTTTGTTGTTTGCTCTAGTGCTTCACTTATATCTTTTAGAGCACGGCGGTGGATTTATTTTGAAGAAATATATGAACTCTCGTGCTTCGCTTAGATTATTTTGAGAGTCTTAATAGCATGGTAATTTGCTTAATAATAATATGCTTGGTATTCAAGATTTGTAAAACTTTCTTTTGAGTGTGTTGAATACTAAGAAAAGTTTGATGCTTGATAATTGTTTTGAGATATGGAGGTGATAATATTAGAGTCATGCTAGTTGAGTAGTTGTGAATTTGAGGAATACTTGTGTTAAAGTTTGTGATTCCCGTAGCATGCACGTATGGTGAACCGTTATGTGATGAAGTCGGAGCATGATTTATTTATTGATTGTCTTCCTTATGAGTGGTGGTCGGGGACGAGCGATAGTCTTTTCCTACAAATCTATCCCACTAGGAGCATGCACGTAATACTTTGCTTTGATAACTTCTAGATTTTTGCAATAAGTATATGAGTTCTTTATGACTAATGTTGAGTCCATGGATTATATGCACTTTCTTATCCTTCCACCATTGCTAGCCTCTCTAATACCGCGCACCTTTCGCCGGTATCATACACCCACCATATACCTTCCTCAAAACAGCCACCATACCTACCTATCATGGCATTTCCATAGCCATTCCGAGATATATTGCCATGCAACTTACCACCGTCCCGTTTATTATGACATGCTCCATCATTGTCATATTGATTTGCATGATCATGTAGTTGACATCGTATTTGTGGCAAAGCCACCGTTCATAATGCTTTCATACATGTCACTCATGAGGCATTGCACATCCCGGTACACCGCCGGAGGCATTCATATAGAGTCATATTTTGTTCTAAGTATCGAGTTGTAATTCTTGAGTTGTAAGAAAAATAAATGTGTGATGATCATCATTTTTAGAGCATTGTCCCAAGTGAGGAATGGATGATGGAGATTATGATTTCCCTAGAAGTTGGGATGAGAATCCGGACGAAAAAAAAGAGGCCATAAAAAAAGAGAAAAGGCCCGAACAAAAAAATAAAAAAAATAAAAAAAATGATCTTCATGATAGAGAGTCTCCTATGTTGTCACTTTCATATACTAGTGGGAATTTTACATTATAGAACTTGGCTTGCATATTCCAATGATGGGCTTCCTCAAAATGCCCTAGGTCTTCGTGAGCAAGAAAGTTGTATGCACACCCACTTAGTTTCCTTTGTTGAGCTTTCATATACTTATAGCTCTAGTGCATCCGTTGCATGGCAATCCCTACTCACTCACATTGATATCTATTGATGGGCATCTCCATAGCCCGTTGATACGCCTAGTTGATGTGAGACTATCTTCTCCTTTTTGTCTTCTCCACAACCACCATTCTATTCCACATATAGTGATATATCCATGGCTCATGCTCATGTATTGCGTGAAGATTGAAAAAGTTTTGAAAATGTTAGAGTATGAAACAATTGCTTGGCTTGTCATCGGGGTTGTGCATGATTTAAATACTTTGTGTGGTGAAAATAGAGCATAGCCAGACTATATGATTTTGTAGGGATAACTTTCTTTGGCCATGTTATTTTGAGAAGACATAATTGCTTTGTTCGTATGCTTGAAGTATGATTATTTTTATGTCAATATGAACTTTTGTCTTGAATCTTTCGGATCTGAATATTCATGCCACAATTAAGAAGAATTACATTGAAATTATGCCAAGTAGCACTCCGCATCAAAAATTGTTTTTTATCATTTACCTACACGAGGACGAGCAGGAATTAAGCTTGGGGATGCTTGATACGTCTCCAACATATCTATAATTTTTCATTGCTCCATGCTATATTATCTACTCTTTTAGACAATATTGGGATTTATTATCCGCTTTTATATTATTTTTGGGACTAACCTATTAACCGGAGGCCCAGCCCAGATTTGTTGTTTTATGCCTATTTCAGTGTTTCGAAGAAAAGGAATATCAAACGGAGTCGAAATGGAACGAAATCAACTGGAGAAGTTATTTTTGGAAGGAAAGCTACAGGATATACTTGGACTCTACATTAGGAGATACGGGAGGTGCTCACGAGGGTGGGGGGCGCGCCCCTGCCTCGCGGGGCCCCTGCAGCTCCTCCGACGTACCCCTTGCACCCATATATACCTACGTACCTTAAAACTTCCAGAACAAAGATTAGATCGGGAGTTCCGCCGCCGCAAGCCTCTGTAGCCACCAAAACCTCTCGGGACCCTTTTCCGGCACCCTGCCGGAGGGGGGAACCCTCACCAGTGGCCATCTTCATCATCCCGGCGCTCTCCATGACGAGGAGGGAGTAGTTCACCCTCGGGGCTGAGGGTATGTACCAGTAGCTATGTGTTTGATCTCTCTCTCTCTCTCTCTCTCTCTCGTGTTCTTGATTTGGCACGATCTTGATGTATCGCGAGCTTTGCTATTATAGTTGGATCTTATGTTTCTTCTCCCCTCTACTCTCTTGTAATGGATTGAGTTTTCCCCTTGAAGTAATCTTATCCGATTGAGTCTTTAAATATTTGAGAACACGATGTATGTCTTGCCGTGCGTATCTATGGTGACAATGGGATATCACGTGCCACTTGATGTATGTTTTGGTGATCTACTTGCGGGTTCCGCCCATGAACCTATGCATAGGGGTTGGCACACGTTTTCGTCGTGATTCTCTGGTAGAAACTTTTGGCACTCTTTGAAGTACTTTGTGTTGGATTGAATAGATGAATCTGAGATTGTGTGATGCATATCATATAATCTTATCGTATAATCTGACATTGGAGTATCTAGGTGACATTAGGGTTTGGTTGATGTGTGTCTTAAGGTGTTATTCTATTACAAACTCTAGGGCTGTTTGTCACACTTATAGGAATAGCCCAACGGATTGATTGGAAAGAATAACTTTGAGGTGGTTTCGTACCCTACCATAATCTCTTCGTTTGTTCTCCGCTATTAGTGGCTTTGGAGTGACTCTTTGTTGCATGTTGAGGGATAGTTATATGATACAACTATGTTATTATTTTTTAGAGGACTTGCACTAGTGAAAGTATGAACACTAGGCCTTGTTTCCTATCATTGCAATACCATTTACGCTCACTTTTACCGCTCGCTACCTTGCTGTTTTTATATTTTTAGTTTACAAAAACCTATATCTACCATCCATATTGCACTTGTATCACCATCTCTTCGCTGAACAAGTGCACCTATACAATTTACCATTGTATTGGGTGTGTTGGGGACACAAGAGACTCTTTGTTATTTGGTTGCAGGGTTGCTTGAGAGAGACCATCTTCATCCTACGCCTCCCACGGATTGATAAACATTAGGTCATCCACTTGAGGGAAATTTGCTACTGTCCTACAAACCTCTGAACTTGGAGGCCCAACAACGTCTACAAGGAGAAGGTTGCGTAGTAGACATCACGTTGGCGCATTATTTTTAAATAAAGTTATATCGCTCAATGGCATGTACACATAATATAAAACAATTTTTATGGATAAAAAGGTAGTCTGCTCCACTATATACAATGGAGCCTCCCTGCCTGGTTTGTCTCTCTTCAGAGTATCTCACACAAGGCTGTGGTGGCCTCTCTCTATCACCGTTGTCACTGATCCGGCCGCATCCCGTCCACCAGCGGAAAGGGAGGACGTGCATCGTTCTCCGTTCAACGGAGCCGAGGCAGCACATCCCGATCTGCGGTACACGCCGTTCTCTCTGACCAAGGTCCGGCACGGTAGGGCCTACGCCACCTGCTTGCTGCCGCAGTATGGGAAAATTCCGCCCGCCGCCGCTCACCTAGTTACATCCCGACGACCTCCAGGTATCCCCATCGGCCTTGCTCAACTGCCCGTGTTCCCACGTCGCTGCATGTGGATCTTCCACAGTTCTTTGCACAAAACGTAGCTCGTCCGACGTACTTTCCATATTGCAATCTCATCCTCACACCATTTTAGACAAACACAACCGTGTTGTTATCTTCCCTTAGGACAAGGAATATGCTTATTTTTTGTCGTCGCAACTGTCATCAACAATATTTATCTTTTTACAAATTTAAAATGGGCATATTTTAGAGTGTAGATTCACTCATTTTGCTTCGTATGTGTACTCCCTCCGTTCCTAAATATTTGTCTTTCTAGAGATTTCAACAAGTGACTACATACGGAGCAAAATGAGTGAATCTACACTCTAAAATATGTCTATATACATCCGTATGTAGTAGTCCATTTGAATCTCTAAAAAGACAAATATTTGAGTAGTCACTCGTTGAAATCTCTAGAAAGACAAATACTCCGGAGTATATTTAAGAACCGAGGGGGTAGTGCACAGCCGCATGGGAGACTCAGACCGGTCGTTGCGCCGCATTCATAGTGAGTAATGAGTAGTCAAATCAAAAGCCACACCTTTCCCACTATAAGTTGCTCGGAAGAAGCAACCATCAATACGCTCTTCTTTGAATCCGCTCATACTACTCCATCCATCATTGTTTATAGAGCGCGCTTCAGAAAAAGAGAAAATCTCTGGGACCAAGGCGACTAGTGATCGGCCTGAAAAATAGCATTGGTAGTTATAGCACGACGTCTATTAGTAGAGGAAATAATGCCTACACATATGCATGCAGTGCTTCCGCCCCGGGTACACACATGCATGCACTTACTCCACTCCGTAGTACTACATAGAGAGCAAATTGCGGTTACCACGCCCTAATTAATTGAGCATTAAACCAAACGCATCTAAAGTCTCTCTGGTGGTGGAAATGCATTGAGAGAAATGCATCATAATGAAGCGCGCCCTATAAACTGTGATAGAGGGAGGAGTAGTATGAACATGCAAAACCAAGTACGCGTATGGCCAGTCGGTCAATGCACCTCCTCTTGGCATATCACTGACATGTGGGACCGGAGTGTGAGCAAACCGATCTCAATTGACGGCAAAATGGCCAACCCGCCGTTCCTTGAGAGAGACGAGGAGCGAGAACACACAGACGGGCTCGCAAGGAGGCCAAGATATATTCGAGCATGGTTGATCGATATCATCATTACATGTTGGGCTGCTGTTTCCGCCCTTCTCCGAAATAAATGTGTACTTTATCAGAGATTAAGAAAAATAAGAGTACAGAGGCTCCACCATGCGGTTCTAGAAGTAGTACTGCTCGTACTACTAAACCTTGTGCTTGGCTCTTCGCCTCTTCGTGAAGTCGAACAATGATGGTACTCCGCTTGTTCGGTACTACAGTGTATGCCTCTGACAATCTGACACCGAACGAACTGATGCATGTCCACCCCTGGGCAAGGGTACGTTGCATTTAGTCAAAAGGCGTAAGTGAGCTTCACCTTGTCCTGCAAGCTTCTCCTCGTTCTGCGAGTTGACGGGACACACCAACAAGTAGTGCTAGTCCATACTCCCTCCTTTCCAGTTAATATGGCTTAATCTTTTTTGCGGGTAAATGAGAGAGCTTTATTCATATATAAGCATTCTTAGGACGATCAGCCGAGACACTAGTCACTAGGAAGCGAGGTACCCCGCAAAAAAAGAAGTAGCGAGCGAGGTGTTTCATCAAGCCAGCTCTCGACCACATTCAAAGTGCAGCAAGCACGGTTCGCACAAAGATGCGCTGCAAGGTTTGCTGACCTGTTTACATGTTGAATAACAAAAAAGAGGAAATATTACCGAGCGCTCCTATTTGTAACAGGATATGAGCCAGAATTAAGCGAGAATTGTGGCGAGTGTTCCATGCAATAAACTTCCATTATCACATGCGAGAACCCTCGAAGAGAACCAAATGTGTTGAAGATTGCTTTATCACATTTTAAAAATATAATAAGAGTACAGACGCTCCTCCATCCAGTTCCTAGTACTAGTATAGTAGTACATACCTCTATAGACTATAGTAGTAGTACTAGTACTAGTAAACTTTGCGCTTGGCTATTCGCCTCTTCGGGAAGTGCAACAATAATAGTACTACTAGTATAGTGTATGCTTCTGGCAATCTGACACCGAATTGACTGTTGCATGTCCACCGCCTGAGCAAAGGACAGCTTGCATTTGTCAAAAGTTTCTCCTTGTCCTGCGAGCCACCACGCGCAAGCTTCTCCCGTCCTGCAAGCTTCTCCTCATTCGGCAAGTTGACGAGACACAACAAAGTAATGCTAGTCCATACTGCCTCCTCTCCGGTTAATATGGCTTAATTTCAAACGAGATAAATACACTATCTGCCACTGTATATTTGTAAAAATATGGTTCATGGACTCCATAATACGCTCATTGCGCTGAATATATACATTTTCCTGTGTTTATATGGTCACTAGCTCACCCTGGCTGAGTATGTGTGTGCATGCACGTGTAGGTTCAGCACTCGAGCATGACCGTGTGTGTTCCATCGTGTGCTCGGACATGCATGCATTATGGCGTCGCGCCCATTTTTGCGTCCATGTGTACGTGTGACTGTTGCATACACGTAGGGGGAGTACGTGTAGGGACCACTAAAGGAGCAGTCAAATCACACAGTAAGTTAGTCGGAAGAAGCAACCATCATTTCACTCTTCAATGACACGTACGCAATATAAAATGGTTGATATGGAGAGAAAAAGAAAAACCACTATATATACACTAGCAGGAGCCTAAGCTACAAGCCTGCTTGCGTGGGTTGCTCTCTTCACAAGCATAGAACGACGGTGGCCACACAGCTGGTCACATATCTGACCTGATCCCGCAGCTGGGGAAGGGAACAATGTTCTGCGTAGACGCGGTCGACATCAGCGAGGGAGAAAATCCATAGTCGGTGCATCCCAATCAGGGGTCACCACGGTATGGGTCGATGCCGCGTCCCAACCGCCCTTCTAGCTACAACCCGACGTCTGTTTCGAAAATATTAGTGCATGTCAACAAAAATTATACTAGTATCGCTGTTCTGTTTCAAAAAAAAGCATATAAGTTGTTACTTCTTACCCAAAGGATCTTTATATCCAACAAACACAAAATATCCATTCGACTGTTCAAAATTACTTTCACTACTGATCTGATGTCGAGGTAATTGCTGCATCACCACCAAAACCCACCATCTCTTAAGCTAAAGTAGACCGAGCAAACCCCTATATTAGCATATTACTAAGATAAACAGAATGCACTATAGAATCATTTAGGACGTGAGCTTGTCAATCTAAATGTGGAGGCACACTAGCTTAGCCACAGCCAGCAGCTTGGGCGGAACTGTGAAGAAGGTCACCTCCTGCACGGTGACGTCGCCGGGATCACTGCTGCTTGTCACCTCCATTTCCACCTTGACGGCATCGGTCCTGCCTTTGGGCTCCCCAGCGGGCCGTCGCTCACAGCTTGGCCACGTAGTGCGGCAGGGGACGCCCCTGCTCTGATGCAGACGACCGACACGGTGATAGGCGCGCCAATGTCGAGCACGCTTCCGACCAAGAAAAACGCGCGGCCGTCCTCCTCCGCGAACAGCAAGAGTCGTGGCTCCGACAATGGCACTTGCAGCTGGAGCGCCTTGCCATACTGGATCATGTGCACAGGCATGGGATGCACGGTGCTGATGTGGTGGGAGAGCACTGGCGGCAGGCCTTCATAGCCGCAGACGGGCACGGGGCATTTGCAGGGCGCGAGCAGACACACGCTCTAGTGATTGGCGAGCTTGTGGTAAGTGACATAGAGACCACAGCCTTCATGCGGGCACTCCACCCTCACCTAGGAGAGGACGGCGTCCACCCTCGTGTTCCACACGTCGAAGCCACCGCCACGCTCGCACTTCTGGCACTACCGTTGGTTCCCGGGGTGCTCGACGCGGCAGTCCGCACAAGCCAGGTGCCCTCCCTTGCACTGCTCAAATCAATCAAACAACACATCAATCATAAAACCTGCACCTTGCTCGATCAGCCGAACGGATGAGGTGTATTCGAACCTCATACATTGGAGGCTTCAAGGGGCGGAGGCACAAGGGGCAGTGGAGCAAGGTGAGGTCCATCGAGACCATAGAGAGCTCCATCATCGGGTCATGTTCCGTCTGCATGATCTCGCCCTACTCGTTCACAACCATCTCTTGCTTTATTAGGGCCGGGGCATTACAAAGCTTTACCTTCACATATTCATACTACTTCAAGGTGCATTAAATCAACACATGCAAGTATCAAAAGGAGAGTCACGGCATGCATGCATGCATGTGTTGTAATCAATGCATTGGTAAACGCAAAGTATTGAAATATATCGAGTGTAGTGCTTTGATGTGTCGCGTCAACTCGTACAAGACCGAGAAGTTTGATTACTACAACACCCTCTCGCCTTAACCGCACCTGCCTTTGGCTGCATGACAGGTGGGCCACCGACCTGTTGGGCCCACCTGTCATGGACGCAAAGGCAGGAGCAGTAAGTCAATGAAGCTGCATCCCTCCCTCGCCCATGAGTGTGGTGGCTGGCAGGACTAGGAGAAGCTTTCGTTCGCTACACGCTCTCCCTCCCGTACGCGATGGACATGCAGCAGTTCAATCGGTGTCATATGGCACTTCCTCGAAGCTTCTTGTCCTCTCCCTCCCTCCCTCTTGCACCACCCGTGAAGGCGCCTCACCGTATCCGCACTCCATCTAACCCTACTATCCAAACACCTTTTTGGTTAGAGTTAGTTCAGGGTTAGTTCAGGGTTAGAATCTAACTCTAACCTCTAACTGAGTTAGAGTATCCAAACAGGGCCATTGTTCGACTTCCCGAAGAGGCGAAGAGCCAAGCGCAGCCCGGACGCTCGTGTGGCAGTTTCATGTGTAGAGTAGTCTAAGATAGTGTGTACCGTGCCTATAAGCTTAAAATCGTTGGGGTCGGCTCCATGCTATATTTTTTTGTTAAAATAATCTTCCGGCCCTACCTGTCATCCTGGTGATTCTAGTTTGCACGCTCACCTGGTCAAGACAGGAATATATATTTTAATTTGTGGTGGGGTAAATGTTAGAGGTTGCAGAAAATGGAGTATTGTACACTGCGGGTCTTTCAACCAAGTTTAGAGGCAACCATGTGGGGCCAGTGCTATGATGTGTCGTGTGAACTCGTACAATGAGGAGAAGCTTGATTTTACTACTACACGCCTTCTTCCTCGCCCATGCGCGCGGTGGCTCACAGACGAGGACATGCTTTGGCTTATCCCTCCCGCTTGGAGTGGACGGACATGCAGCAGTGGATTCAAACATGCAGCAGTGGATTCAATACTGTAGAAGCAGTAGTAGTAACATCATTGTTCGTCTTCTTGAAGAGGCGAAGAGCCAAGTGCAACCCGAACGTGGCAGTTGTGAACCTTGGAGCACGCATATAGCCAGGCTCTTGCATGAGACAAAATTGCTATGTGAGCCCACTATTGTAGTACTACTTGCTAGTATAGCCCTGTAAACTAGAAAGTAGTATTTGCCTTTCTAGAGATTTCAACAAGTGACTAGAATACACCGAGACGGAGTACATATGGAGCAAAATGAGTGAATCTACACCGTAAATAAATACGTAGTTCTCTCATTTTCCTCTCGGCCTTGGTCGTGGTGCACAATATTGAGTATACCAGTACTATCATCTTGAAATTTATGAAGTCACCATAGGCACCTCGTCGTCGACGGGAACGTCTCCTGACACACGATAGACGCGAGCGGCAGTCGCCTCCATATGTGCTTGAATGCCAAGGAGGGAGAGGTTAGCGGTTCCCAAGACGTTGAACGGTCAATGATGCATCCTCAAATTACTCTACATGCAGAGGGAATTAATTGGAGAAGCAGAATAGAGCCAGCACGATGTGAATGCAACAGAGTTTGGATTCCCATATAAAGGCGCCCCACCACTCCAATCCATCTACTCCTTAGTCTCTGTGCAACACTGCTCACTCTAATCCAAGACCAAGTGACCAGGGCCCAGAAGCACCTATGGAGGTGATGGTCGCGAGCGGCAGTTGGCTGTGCCAAATCATCCAAGGCGTCGTCCTGCGGCCCCGCACCGTGCAACATTTCCAGACGGTGCTGGCGACCGCCGGTGTCGTAGCCCTCGCCGACGCCGGCTTTGCCTCTTGCATGGACGACATGATGGTCAACTTCATCCGCAAGTTCGCCGCCATCAAGAAGCATGTAGCGAAAGCTCCTACTAGTCCTGCCAGCCACCACACTCATGCGCGAGGGAGGGACGCAACTTCATTGACTTACTGCTCCTGCCTTTGCGTCTATGACAGGTGGGCCCAACAGGTGGTTGGCCCACCTGTCATGCAGCCAAAGGCAAGTGCAGTTAAGGCACCAGAACTCAGTCCGTGACAGAGAGGGCGTTGTAGTAATCAAACTTCTCGGTCTTGTACGAGTTGACGCGACACATCAAAGCACTGCACTCAATATAAGTCATTTTACACATTTCAAATGGACTACTACATACGGATGTATGTAGACATATTTTGCTTCGTAGGTAGTCACTTGTTGCAATCTCTAAAAAGACTTATATTTGGAACGGAGGGAGTACAACGCATGCATGCATGCAGTGACTTCCCTTTTGATACTTGCATCTGTTGATTTGATGCACCTTGCCAAATTTTGACTATAAATTTAACTAACCAAATTTTCATGCATGTCATAAAAAATTACGGGGCTGTTTGGATTATGACTATGTTCGTCTTCTGTTGCCACATTATTTGTCCCACACTTGCCACACTTGCCTAACTTGAGTTGGTCAAATTGTTAGACACACTTTGGCTTGCCTAAGGGAATCTTGCCACACTTCTTGTGTCTATGACATGTGGGGTTCACTGCTAATAAAAGAATTCTTATCTTAGGTGTGGCTAATAAAAAAGACTTATATTTTGGAACCGAGGGAATAGAAAATATAAATAATAATGCATGTTGGGGCAACCCACGTTTCCGATAATTTTAGCCGTGGGCTTGTTCACAATTTTTACGAGCGGGTGGTTGTTCATTTAATGGAGGGAATTGTACCAGACTTGAACGATACAAAGTGCGACTTGGCACACCATAACACCACTTGGAACAAGCGGGTAGCTATCTCAAAAAACAATCAACAACTAAAAAACAGCGACCTGGCACATAGTACACAATTTTAAACGATTGTTTTGATGGAGTGAAAAAGAAAAACTACCCCACTATGTATATATAGGCCGGAGCCTCCGCGCTTGCTTGCTAGGGTTGCTCTATTCACACACTCTCATCCTCTCCAGATCTTAACAAGATAGGGGTGGTAACACTGTCTTTCACCCTTCAAAAAACACTGTCTTTCTATCCTCACCGCTGGTTACAAATCCGGACGTATCCCCCTCCGCCGGTGAAGGGGGGAGGGGCAGCGTTTAGGCCATCGTCGACAACGAGGGAGGATACCCACTGCCGGCCGTATCGTTATCTCTGGCCGAGCGCCGGTGCAGGAGGTCCTCTGATCCCTTCGTCGTTGCCCTAGTGTGGGCGGATCCGGCCTCCCGCCGCCCACCTATCCACATCCCGACGACCTTCAGGTATATCTTCCTTCAAAACCGCCTTAATTAGCTCTACTTCCCTAGCTTGCTATGTCGCTACATGTGCATCATTTTCTACCTCTCAGCCCCTCTCGATCGGATGGTCCAACGTCACCTTTTTTTCTTCTATTGTTAGAGGTAAAGCTACTTCATGGAGTCAAATCTTGTACTTGGTTCAAATAGGAAATAAAGTGGGGGTGGGGGAATTTAGTATGTAGTACATAAGACTTGGTACAAACAGGAGGCAAAGGGGGTGAAAATAGTACAGACTGGTCATCCAACTGGTCTCTTGGTCAAAATGGAAATATAGGGGTAACGCTGTACACAGTGTTATGACCAGGACTAGATTTTCTATCCACATATAGGAGTAGGTGGCTAGAGTGAATAAAAATGGGACCAACCCAGATATGTTTCTTGGATGTTTGTTTCTTGGGGCAACAAACTATGAATCACCACTTTATGCCCGTGTTTAGGTACATGGTGCTGGACTGCTGGTGCACCCACTGTCCCATGCCCTTATACCAAATATTTAGTTGTTCTTAATCTAATGCCCCTGGTAAAAATGAAGCCATGCCACTATTATAAGCCATGACAAGTTTAGCCAAATGTTTTTGCCTGTAATTGTTTGAGACTCTGACTGTTTCCTCAGTAGCTTTTTGTGCAAGCAGGGATATCCATTTCACCTAGTTGCTGTTGTGACCTTTTGGTGCACTGCACAAAACTCTTCTTAAAAGAAGTGACTTTTGTGGTGTTTAACTGGAATGTCAGAATGGAACAGTTGTTTCATTTTGGTGGAACTGCACAAAGGGAGATCTGTGTTCCAATCCTCATCATCCATATTGGCACCATAACCTTCCTTTAGGTAAGAATGATATTTAATGCATGTGTTCATCTCTATTTTGCGACTTCCATGAGAAAATAATGCTATTTTCTACTAGTACACTTGTACTCCCTTACTAACAAAACCAATTCTAAAATAGAAGGCCAATCATGTACTTGGTTTCACCAACTGGTGAGGACAATGAGAAACAGAGCATGAAGAGGAAGAAGAAGAAGAGTAAACAGTGCCAAGGCGATCTTGCTGAAGCCAAAGGCCTCAGTCGAGGCCATTCAAGGGCTCCGACAATGACTAACTTACATGTGAGACGATCCTCCAGGTAGCCCTTCCACTTCTGATGTCTCAATTAATTAATTAGGAGTACTTAAGTACCACTAATTTATTGCTGCCTAATTTTCCTGTCGGAGTTAAACAAATCTTTAGTAGCACCCTATGCTGAATCATGTACGTGTGTATGTTTGTCTATGGAGGTGAATCATGTGGTGGAGCAGGGAGGGAATGCTAACTTTCCCCATTAAGATAATGAGGGTGCTTCTATTTGTTATTGTATGTTTCATCAACTAGTCCCACTATTACAGTAATCTCACTCTCTCAATATATGTGCCAACAGGGATGCTCGATTTTGGTGGAACTGCACAAAAACTTTGGGTGCTTCATTGCCTCGACAGCTTCCCTCCTTTCCTGTTAGTCACTAATCTCGGCTTGCATTCTTCCTTTGTTGTCAGTCGCTTGGCTTATCTCGGCTTCCAGTCAAAGGAAATAGTAATTGATATGCTACCTCACACAGATTGGTACTGGTCTTTATCCTGATTATTGTGCTTGTCATATGTATTGGTAATTTGGTATTGTGCTACTGTTTGCCGATTTCATAAAGGAGTAACTTGGAGCCTGAACTCACAGGAAAATCATTACATCGGGTGATTTCAGTAGAACTGCACAAAAAGATCAGATGGACAGGTACTTATGCTGCTGCTATGTACTCCAAAGTTCACTCAGACAAGCATCGATGTTGACAAGAAGAAGTACCTATATTCATTCGAGTATCAACCGGCGTCAACCAATTGTCAAACTCCAAGTATAAGGAGAGTGAACGCCAAAAGTATTGCTTGGTGCATAGCCCAGAAAAACGCAGTCCAATCTTTGGTCCCAACTTGTGCCTTTTGGTTATCGGCACATATGGTAGCGAACTGTATGACATGGAGTCTAAAGATTCCAGACAAGTTGGTTGATGCGTATATTCATCTGGCACTTAATCAGTCTGCACGCCAGGGATGCTCCATTTCAGTTGAACTGCACAAAAAATTTGGGTGGTTCATTTTCTCTACCGCCTCCTTTCTCGTCTGCAATGTAGAATTTTGGTGAGATACAGGACCAAGATGAGCCAGTAAACTAGTTGGATGAAAGTAGTGGCCAAGTTGCTCAAACCTTCCTCGGCACGAGGCCACTATCTGAGGATAAACCTACAAGCAAAGTTCAGACTGTCTATGTTGCCTCTTATGTACTCGAAAGTTTACTCGTATAAGCATTAATTTTAGCAAGAAGTACCTCCAACTGAACACCATTTACCAGTCTACAATGTAGAATTTTGGCAAACTACAGGACCAAGATGATCCAGTAAACTAGTTGGATGAAAGTAGTGGCCAAGTTGCTCAAACCTCCCTCGGCACGAGGCCACTATTTGATGATAAACCTACAAGCAAAGTTCAGATTGTCTGTGCTGCCTCTTATGTACTCAAAAGTTTACTCCTACAAGCATTAATTTTAGCAAGAAGTACCTCCGAGTGAACACCATTTACCAGTCTGTACCCTAGGTAATTAAAGTTCGTCCATGGATCATATTGGTTGTGATCTCAATCATTTGGATGCATAAACATACTAAACATGTGTATATCTGAATCTTTTTGTGAATTATGTATGAATATTGTTGTGTGATCTATAAATCGTTTGGATCCATAGACATGCTGAACTTGTGTATATATATGAATCTTTTGAGTTGTTGATAGTGAATGTTGGCTATGAATATGAACGTGTCCTGTGAACCTGAGTTTGATACAAATGTTTACCTTTTATGTTGTGCTTGTGTGTGAACTTGTTACTATGCCTACTGTGGGGTATGTGACGTGTGGGTGTCAACGGCACACCTTCTTCCCGAGAAGAATTGCACCTGCTTTGTTAGGGTAGCAATGGCGCATCAGCTCTTTTTAATCTTTTTGCTCTGTCTTGCCCCCTCCCCCGCTCAACCCCTGCCGTAATGTTTTCGGCCTCAAAACAAACATAGTACTGCGTCGTTTTGGGGGCTTGATGAAAAATCGAGTGCTGGTTTCTGTAGGTTAACTTTGGTTTACCTACACATAGCACTTATATCATCATGTCAATAAGACACGAAGAAGACACGAAGGGAGGAGTTCCGCTTAGCCTTTGCTCCTCTTTGATAGAAGTAGCTCTTTTGTTTGCTAGAATGGCTTGTTAGCAAGAAAATGCCTTCTTAGGAAGTGAAGAAGAATACGCCTGCTTGAGAATGCCCTCTTGTTGTTCTCGAAAGATGGAGGGGGGGGAGATTTCACTAAGGAAAGGAACTGAACTAATGGACGAGGAGGAAGAGAATATAGAAAAATTGCCCACATTCAAGCATACTATAGATGTTCCAGAACTGCTAAAGGGAAGTTCTAGTAGAAAGGACAACTAAGCGAAAGGCCTTCTTAGAAAGGCGGAGTGACAGGTAATGCCCTATTTCCTAACAGTGAAATCTAAGATCAGACAAGAAAGAAGCTAAAGGCTAGGCAAAGAAGACGAGGGAGAAATCGTAGGTGAAAACGTTGGGTTACCAACTCGGGTGGGTTCTCACACCAAAGTTCCTTTGTTTCGGGCAAGCCCAATTACAAACAAAAGATAAGGTCGGTCCCGTACTCAAACCAAATCAGAAGGGCGGTACTCACTCGGATGGAAGAATCCCAGGTCGGTCCCATACCCGAACAAAGGCTAGACCGAAGGTCCCGTCCCACGGGTCAGGTGCTTAGCTGAAGGTGGAAGGTGAAGCCAAGGCAAGAGCAAGGGTTGAAAGACAATATAGAAGAATTCCATCTCCCCTATTTGTTCCATTCTCAATGGTTGGTCAAGTTGAGATGAACTACGGGAATCTATATATGGACTTCAAGGTCAATCAACCCATGCAAGGAAACTCGACGGAATTTTTTTTTATGGATTCAAGCAAAGAATGAGAAGTATGGCTTGGCTAGGGAAGCAGTAGTAGTGGCAGAGGTCGAGCTTTGAGATGAGAAGAGGGCTGATTCGTCTAGATTTTATTCCAAAATCACGTATCACCGATCAGCCTATTCGAGAGGAGCTGCTTGCCTTTCCCACTTCAATAAGGAAGACTCCATCCATCTAACCCATATCCATTGGAACCAGAAGCGAGTGGTAAAGTCATCCTTTGGCTAAAAAACGATTTGTATGCGTGGCGCAACACACACCTCTGCAAAAGAAGAGAAAGAACGGAAAGAAGCAGGCCCACAAGACGACAAGTGGATTGAATATCCTTTGCTTTCGTCACCGGTGCTATTGAATCCGCATTTAGAAGAAAGAGCTCCGGGACTGAATTGCTTTGAGTGGGGCTTGCCAATTAATTAGATCACCTGAGTAAGCCAAGAAAGATGAAAGCGATGGATGTATGTGACAAAGAGAACTTATGAACATGAAAGCCAGCCTGTTCCCTAAATATTTTAGGAAGCGAAGAAGACAGAAAAAAGTTCGGTAATCTTCTCCCTTTGGTAGGCATTTACCCAAGGCACTGATATTATGAGTCTCTCGATTATACGTGAAATAGGGAGTTCAAGGTCTTATTCGTCTTTCTTGGCCTATGTGAATATGAGCCAATTCCGGAAAGTGAATAATTCACTATTGAAAGTGCAAGTCGACGTTCCTGATATGAATGTGAAAGTGGAGTGAAATCTGGATATGAAGGTTCAAGTCCAGTTCCAATCTGGATATAAAAGTGTTGTTCAATCGTCGAAAGTGATCTCTCTTTTGTTGTTCTCTTTTAGTCCGCTTTTCTTTTTTCTTTCTTTGGAGTCGGGTTCTTAAGACAGGACTGGAAATCGGGTTTTCTGAATATCTCTCTTCTGGAGAAGTAAGTTTGTTCGAGATCGAAAGAGTGCCCTCGAGAGACTAGACTGATAGTAACAGTAGTGCGCCTTCAGTTGAGGAGAACTGTTCACAAGCAGTGGTTATGAGCTCTTTCTTGTGGAGGTTCAGAATAGGTAATTCCTTCACTTCAGTTGCACTAGTGGATTGAATAACCTTTTCTTTGGTTCTAACAAAGTGCATGTGTTGTTGGTTAATAAAAACACGAGTTTCGATAGGCTGGAGGAAAGATACTATAAGTAGGACAAAGAAAGACCCTATAAGAGACCGGAACTCAATACGATTCAACCAATCAAAATTGCTTTGCTAAAGATACCCGTTCCGTTGTTCCTTTACCGGCAACAACTATTGAATAACAACCTTCGCTTTGCTTTCGCATCGGATCTCGGCATTAGCAAATCTAAAAATAGAGTAGATCCCGGGGCGTACCTAATGGTTTCATTGATTTGAATGGATTGATCCGTTGTACCGTTGTAGGAATCCTCATCCGATGTACGAATCCCGTGGAGGAAGTGGGGAAACAAATCCAATTATTTGATTTTGATAGGAGCAGTGCCGGTATTGAGGGTTTCTCTATCTCTTCACTCATGAAGTTAATACAAGTGAGGATTGATTTTAGTTATTCATATAAGAAATAATAGGAATAAATAATCTCGGGGAAGACAGGCTTTCTCGCTCTCGGCACATCTTCGCTAGGGATTCTTCTCTACCTTCTTGCGTTGAGATGCCATCAACTCTTTCCTGGGGAATCAGGTCAATACAATACTCTTGGAAAAGCAAGCTATAGCAGATCCTTGAGTATAGATAAAAAGGAATGGAGTTTCATTAGCTCTCTGCGCACATCCAGTATAACACCTTTGCGAGCCCCTACGGAAAGGGGTGCTGTGTTCTCTTTACAATGGGGGTGATCCTGGTTTCCAAAAGCTGCTGGTTGGTTGTATCTTTTTCTATTGGCAATCCCCAATCCGTTGCTTGTTCGTTACGAACAAAATAAGCCGATACCAGTTCTGGTGTTTATCCAGCGGAGGCTCGTATCTCTTCCATGTGAGACCAGCGACCTCAGATCATCCCGGACTTATGTGCTGGAATAGCTTCGTTATGAGTTGAAGCAGCCTCAGCTACTATTCCTACTAAGGAGGAGTCGCCTTTTTCAATTCCCTCCCTTTTGCAATCCCATGTTGATGTAAGGAAGCTGCTTTAGAGTATTGGCAAAAAAAACATTACATGCAGGTCCAGATCTCCTTGCGTTCGTTGGTGGTTGACTACCGGGAAAGGGCAGAATAGCAACAGTGAGGAAGCATACCACCCAAAGCAAGACGTGAAAACCTTCTTCGTATCCAAAAGCCCCTTTTAGTCTGTCTGGCCTTAGTATTTATGATACATAATCGCATCTTCTCCCCCTTTCTCGTATCTCCACAGAAGTAAGTACTGGTATGATCGGAACTAGTATTTAGATATATGTGACCCTCTAGCGGTTTGACTCCGTTGATGGTATACGGAACTTCCTTCTTGCGAAAGGTCGAGTTCGTAAATCAAGCTTGTAGAAAAAGCGAGTACCGGTATTTGATGGTGATGGTGAGGATGACTAACCTCGCTCTTGCAACCATGAATATTTTCTAGATACTACGGGCATATACCTTCTTCCGGAGGGTCCCCGTCCTATCTTTTTCGCCTTCCTCTCTGGAATCGACTATTGGTGGGTTGTAACGTGAACCTATAGATCTCAATGAACAGCTTCGATACCACAAAAGGATGGGCAAGAAAGACAGCAGGTGTTGAGCCAAAGCCCTAGTTCATACACAATCATAATGTTGGTCAACCATCCGAACCGGGATTCCTGTTATTCATACGAAGGAACAAGAAAAGAAGAAGTATGGGATAAATGGTCTTTGAGTTGGGATGATGAAAGCGGGTACAATGGCATTACTTCGAAGCTATTATGTCCTGTCTTGGCTTTAGCAATAAGCTTGTGCGACTGATGACTCCCTCCATCCCTGGCATCGCCAAGACTAATGGATAAGGTTTTGTCGCATCTTAATCGAACCGCATGCGGAGCTCAGCTCCTAAGAAAATAATAAGAAATATCTAGTTTTGTTTCATAAGTGGCGAGCCAAGGATTAAGAATACCGCCCCCTGATCTGTATTTCAAAAGCGGATTCAGCGCTGCAAGAAATAGAATTATGCATAGATTGACTTGTAAAGAAAGACGAACCGAACAGTGCTAAGCAAAGAAAAACTCTCTTATTTCTATGCTCGATTCAATCTCTACTCATCTGCTTTTAGTTCTAATTTTTGTATACGAAGTCCGAGCTTTTCGGGCTGCTCAGTTCTCGCTATGTCATTTCTTGGTTTTTAGTGCATTCACTCAATTCTCTGTGAAGTCCATGGACATGTTGTGGTTCATTGCAGAGAACAACCATCACATGGATCAAGCTATAAGGAATCACCCACGAGCGAGGGCAAGTCTCAATTACGGTAGGAATGGAATACACCAATCATAACTCTGGTCTGGTCCCTAGTTCCCTAAGTAGTTAGTGAAACTTCCAGCTGGACTGACTGGATTTAGAGCTTAATGCTCCTATCTTTGAACTAGAATCTTAGCGCTTACTTCATGAAGATAGCTACTCTAATTGATACAAGAATGCCTACTTGGGACCAATAGGATCTACTCCTACTTGAATGCCAATCCAATCTCTTTCCCAATAAGAATTCTGAATCCCTAAATCCAAGCAAGGCATGATTGTTAGTCAGGATAACCAGCTTACGTACCTCATTAAGAAGTACCGACTATGATTTTTTCCATACTTTTCTTGCAGTACTTCAGTAAAGCTACCCCATTTTAATAAGATAGGGATTCAAGATATCAGCATTTTCACAGGTCCTTGTCAAGCTGCAGCAGAATCAGATTCGAGTATAGCATCATTCAGTTGGAGTTCTGAAATAATCTGGATCCCCTTTGCTATTTTAGCAATCTCTGCAGCTCAGTTTCATCCCTTTCTGAGGTAGAAAACCCATCCATATATGTATGAGTGAGAGATGTCTTCCGTCCCGGAGAACCGTCTTCTCTCCCTCCTTAGGAAAAGGAGATCTAGGTAGAGGAGGTAGAAAATAATAGATACCGTCTATTCTATTAACTAGTCATCAAAAAGCAACCTATATCGAGGTCAAGTTTGATAGGGTGAAGTGGACTATTAGATCCCCGGCTTACCATTAGAAAGAAAGCTTAGCCACCGACGTCAATGTGTTAAGCACATAGGATATATTCGGCGAAAGTCAGTAAGAAGTAGAGTGAATTCTGAAACTCCAGCATTTAGGCCCGGATAGAATGGGTCCTCAAGCTTAGAATCATTTGGCCTAACCTTTAAGAAAAGTCAGCATCTTTTCATCCTGGTCGTACTAAAGGCAGGTAGACCGAACACACGGCACCTGTCCCAATGACTAGTACACTGACGGTGGCTTATTGGTTCCTTCCTCCCTTCCATCCTCAAGTCTTACTTTCCTTGATGCCTTAGTTTACTTGATGCCCGATTCATTCCTCCCTATATTAAATCTCTCGTGCCATATTCTTTTTCAGGTTTGATATTACTTCCCTGCGCGTTCTGCTCGATGACAATATGACTGATAATCAGAAGCGAGAGGCTCTGCTCTCGAAACTTGACCTCCTCGATTCGATCGATGGGAGAAAAAAAAGGTTACGAGCGGCAGAGCACGCACAAGTCTATCAACGTCAACTCAGCCGCGCTTTGGACCGATCCTACGAATAAGAGGCATTAACAAAGCATTTATGAGACACCATACTTTCAATAGGCAAGGGCCAGCCCGAAGATCAACGGGATCTTTCTCCAAGCTAAGTTTCTACCCCCGAGGGAACCGGCCACGATGCGTGGGGGTATCGGTGCTGATAAACTCGTCTCCGCTCATCTTACCTGGAAATGGAAATAAATTATGGTAGATTACCTACCTCATCTGAGATGAAGGAATTTCCTACTTAAGATTCATATGCCTATTTTGCTGTTGATGTGGAGGAATTGGTACTAGCCTACTCGATATGTTCCTTGCCTGGTTCGCTATAGGAAGTGCTTTCAGCAAATGAGGAGGGGAATATTCATAGGTATGAATCTTCCGTCAATGGTTAAGGTTGAAGTGAAGGCAAACCTTGTTTGAATTTTGATGCCTAATTATTTAGCTCTGGTATTGAGAAAGAAACCATTCATACGGCCAGGTCACAGGAATGCTTCTTCGGCTTACAATTCCGAGTCAACAACCGTAACTCGAGCACTTAGCCCTAGCTCTTGATCTTTCCTTCCTTGCAACGGGCTGCCTGTGTGCCTACTAATATTTACTTACCTCAATGGTGCACTAACTTTAGAACGAGGATTTGCCAAATTCGTATTAGGCGGGGCTATGCAGCAATTCGACCACTGTTACTGTACTAGATATCTCAGGCTTATCCTAAAGAAATTATGGCTTCGCTTCTCTTCTTCCTGGTGATGGATATAGTCTCAATGGCTTTGCCCAAGTATGGCATAAAAGTCAAATAGGATATCCTTCAAAAAGGGAATTTCATGTGTGAGCACCTTGCCTCTTTTAGGGAAGGCTATTTACCAAGTGAGTCTGCGCAGCATGCTACGAAACATAAGAATCATTTTGAATCCCACTTGCACCCGGATTCAGCTTCTTTGGAACTAGCAAATGCACTTTCAGAGCCAACAACGGATCGGCTTGGCCCATTCCCCATCTGGGGAAGAAAGAGTACCTAGATCTGCATCTACTAAGTATGCCCTGAAATTCATGTTATGATCCGGTCTTTCCCAACGCTAGGGCTTCTTTTCCCATCCCTATCCTCCGCATCAACCTGTACCGGACCCAGAGTCAAAACTAAAAAGAGAATGAAGTCTCGAAAACTCTTAATTAATAAATATCCGTGCGCCTACTTTGCTTATCCTTCTTTGCCCCATTATCGATAGTTGGGTAGAGCGAGAGGGATAGCAAGGACTTGAAAAGGGAAAGTTTTTTACGGCTAAGATGTTTCAGTTCGCCCCGACATGAAGCTACCACTTCTCTCCTATTGTTTCAAGTTGTTATCTCATTGCCCCCTTTTAGTGGCACCTTTGACCTCTATCGCTCAGAGCACAAATCGTTGTGCTCCTCACTGCTCAAGAGACTTCTTATTTTCTTCTTACCCTTCAAGAAATCGGGGCAGCTGAACTCTTTCTCTTTTGGTAGTGGATTCCCTCTTCAACTACTTGCAAACGAAAAAATGTGCAATGTTTCCGTTTTTTTCTGGATCGCATTCCTCCAGCTTTTGTTCTTTCTGACGAAAATCACTCTTCTTTACTGGGATTCCAGTACACGACTATTGCTTTCGCTTTCACCACTCGTAATAATAGTGATCTTATATTTGTATTGCAAAATGGAGAGGGAACTACTCGCTAATGGTAGTAAAACCGCCCTGCTCTTCTTGGTTAGTATGGAGAGAAGTTATCCGAAAGGTTGAAAGATGCCAACGTGAGCTAGCGTATCGTTATGCTTAATAGCATTCCAATCTTTTAATAATAATCACTACTTGTATCTCTTTTGCTTCGCTTGGTTGATTAGTTTCACTACTTCCAATAAAACAATGAACCTTTTCCTGTGTGGCCAAAGGGACTACGTTCCTAAAGTTCGAATTGATCATTCAATCAATCTAGGAATCATGCATGGCACAAGGTAAAGGATTGTCGGCATTCTGGGAACGGGGGTCCCCAGACTTGCCTGCCTGCGGCCTGCGGCGTGGCTCGAGTGGGGGCCCAACGTGGCCCATCTTCATCAACACAAGGCTCAAGACCCTCGCGAGGGGCCAAGCCTCGCGAGGCGGACGGCATGGAGCTTCCTCCAGCACGGCCTCCTTAAGCTGGCTCGCGAGGAGGCGGAGAGATCAAGGTGGGGTACCTCACGAGGTGCCCATGACGCAAGCCATGACGACCAGAGGTGCCAGGCGGGCGCCAGCCCGCGCAGTGTCCTCCCTTTCCTCTTTGGTGCAAAGGTGGCCAGCGCAGGCGAGAGGATCAAGCAAAGGCACCCATTTTGGTGCAACGAGACCAAGACCAACTCCACGATAAGGAGGAAGTCACTATGGAGCCCAAGCCGGCGTCATCACCAGAACTTTTGGCAGGGGAAGACCAACTTTAGTCAGGATAAGTGTACCTGAAGTTCCCCTTCAAATCGGCCAATTGTTTGCGCCCTTCCCGCTTAAATATTTGGGAAGAGGCCCAGGGCCTTTGCCTATATATAGGGACTAGCCGCTCCCAGAGAGGGCATCCAGGAGAAGACCTAGAGCAAGTAGAGAGAGAGAGAAGGGCGATCGAACTCCCCCCAGCAGTTCTTCCCCTAGCCAAGAACAGACCCTCGCGAGGTCGTTCCCCTTTGTACTGTTCTTCCTCATCAGCCCTAGAGGCAATCCACCACACCACACTGGAGTAGGGTATTACACCACAATGGTGGCCCGAAACAGTATAAACCATGTGTCTCTTGTGTTGTTCTTGCAGTAGTTTAGATCCCAGCGAGACGGAGAGGTAGAGGGCACGATCTCTGCGCGCACCCCAGAGTTCGAACCTTAAGGGTCTGCCGGAACCCGTGATCCGACAAGGATGGAATGAGACATCTAATAAAGAGCCTAGAATGACCTTTCCCGATCTTTTGAAGGGTAAGAATATGAACTCTGTTGTATCGATGCACTGCTCTCAGGCGAGATTGAACACGAAAAAGGTGCATCAAGGCGTGAATAAGGAAGAAGTCACCTTTGTGGGTTTTCAAATTGAGGACCAACTGTGCTCCGAAAGTGAGAGAAGAGATCTCAAAAGACCGACACCCACATCAAGAGAAACAGACGAAGCAGCTCAAGCAGAGCTAGAAACGGAAGCCGAAGCAGCATCTTCTTCCTTTTTCCATACAGAGAAAGGTGCCTTCGCTTAGATTTTTTTCTGTTGATCAGAATTCCTTAGAAGAAATTGGAAGAAAACCGTAGCGAAACGATTGAACCTTAGCGAAGTATTTTGGGTTCTTTACAAACTTCTCCTATTCAGAATCGGAGAATAGGAACGAAGTAGCTCGCCTAAAGAGGAACTACAATTCTTCTTTACTTCGATCAAGAAACTAGATTCTCAATAGAGTTGTAATGAACCATAGAAGGTGGGGACCTTCTATCCCCACCTTGAGATGGGTGTCCCATTGTGGAGTAGTTAAACGAGTATTTTGGTATACCACTTGTGCACCTAAACCTATGCTTAAGCTTACTAGAACTTCAACCTCAAGTTCATTAACATCAATGCGTCTCATCTTCTTGAACCTATTCTATGGATAAATGGGCACCATCTGTCTCCTAAGGGCAACTATCCATCCCTTTTTCTTTCAAGAATGCGGGTACCATAGTAGCAAAGCAAGTGAAATATGCCAAAGGGAACCGCTCGGATATAGACGGCAAGGAAAAATGTCGGCTAAAGAACAGAACTATTCTATTGTATTGATGGCCCCGAAAGAAAGTGGATCTATGAGTGGAGGCCATCCATCCCTTTTTGATGAAACCTTTGTTGCCCTAGCTTGAATTGAAGGTTTGGCTAAGGATGGGGATCCGGTGTCTTCATCTATACCATCAGAGAAGAAGGCTTGCCAAGAATGGACGAAGGTATGATTCTAGGAAATCTAGATTTGAAAGAAGGAAGCACCCGAGGAGCAATCAAACGGACATTTCTACGAGTGAACTCGCTAAAGCTGAAGATCCACCATCCAATTTAGGCATTGGGCAGAACTCTCTCAATCCAGGAACTAGCTCCTATCTCGATAGTTCCATTTCTCTTTTTCAGAGTTAGCTTCTTTCCTATGGTAAAGAGTACTCTTGTTTCCTAGTCGAGGGATAATCAAGTCATTTCGAAAGGGGATTTATCCGTTCCCCTAGCCATCGAGAAACTGCGAGAAACACCGCGCCCGTGCCCCCGTCGCTCGCCGGAGCAGCCGTGCGTGGCGTACCAACTTTGTATCTGGTGGATCTTATCTGTTCTTTCGAAAGTGTTTCTACAAACGAGTGAGGTAAACCCATCTCGGTCGAATAATTCGTATCTTTAGACCATTCAGAGCCGTTTGCATTAAGTGTTGGGATTTAGTTTGTTGTCATTACCCTCAACTTCATTGCCGTCCACCTCTTGCCATGTTATTGGCTAGAGAAAGACAACCGATTGTACTACTACAGTGTTGAGTACCCTAGTTGCTCCGCGGGTGATTATGCCCTAAATTCTCAGGAGTGGTGGAACGGATTGCTCCTATCTAGGGTTTCCTAGCTTGCTTTCCTAGATTTAGCTTTATCTATCTTTCCGAGATGACCAACTGCTCTTTCTTGCCAATCTACTTTAGATTTATTAATACTTTCATTGCGGGACCTATCCCTGAACAACCATTGCTTTACTTCTGCGGTTACTTTAGTTTCTTCTTGATTTGATTGAAGTTTAGGGAATTGGATGGACTGGTGTCTTTGGATATTATCCGTCCTACTTATGATCTTCCAATTGAACACACTAGTATTTTATGGATTCTTTCCCCGGTAGTGTAGTCATCTCCAAAAGGGATGATACATATTTATCTGTCCTAGGATGCGTCGTTCGTGATAAGCTTATCCGCTTCCTTTCGCCGGTAGTGTGAATCTTCTCGAAAGCGCACAACATAGTCCAGTCAGTGTAGCTAGGGCATCATGAACGGATTCCTCAAGAGGAAGGTAGGGCCATATCTATCCAAGAAGAAAGACCTGGTAAACAATTATGCTACTTGACCAATGGATAAAGTATAGATCTCATGGCTGGCTACTATTCAACCCTGGCATTGGGGATCAGGAACGGGGTAAAGTACGGACTTTGGCTAAGGATGGGCAAGCTTCTGCGACCCTCACACCGCGACAGGCGCGGTCGGCGGTGAGGGCCTCCAACCACGCCGCGGCTACGACACCGTACACCCGCCGAGAACAGGCAAACTCAAGGGCCGCGCTCATGGTAGCGCGGGAGCTGTTACAGTGCAGGCTACTGGAAGGCGGCCGCGACGTGCTGCTGGAGCGGGTCGCCGAGCTCCTGGGCTTCGCCGCTTCGGGGGCTCACCCCTTCTGCGTCCAGCTTCCACCCCAAGTTCAGGGCGGCGCACGAGGGAGCCCCGCGCACCCACGCGGACCTCAAGACTACCCCAACACCGGCGAATCCGCCGGCACCAGACTGGCGGTGGTGCTACCCCCGCCCCCGGCGCGTGAAGGAGAGGGGCTCAGCGCGGCCCACGGCGCCAGCGGCCAGCCGCGCTACCACCACGCGGTGGGCACGACAAGCAACGCTGCATGGCGCATGGAGCACTACAACACAACATTCGGGGTGGCGGTGCCAGAGGAGTACGTGCCCCACATGATGGATCAAGGACACGCTCACGAGGGCGAACAGGGCTCGCTCTTCAGCCCCAGCTGGGAGGACGAGACGCCAGAGGCCGAGCCCCTCCAGGAAGCCCGGGACGGCTCCGTCGATCACACTGGAGGCAACAACTATCGGGTACAATTAATTCCTCAAGAGAAGGCATACGCTAATCATGGGTCACAAGAGGTGCAGGTCGCCGCGACGAGCAGCTTCCCCACCCCTGCGGTCTCCTACCCCTCAGGAGGAGGACGCAGGGGGCTGCAGGAAAGGGGCAGAGATCCTACCTCACCACCGCGGCGTTCGGAGAAAGGCGTTCTTAGAAGATAGGCCCTCCGCTGGGGAGGCGCCCGAGGGCCTGCCCCTGGCGGAGGACCCGTGGTCGTCGGGGGAACCGCCGGCGACTGCTCTACCCCACCGACGGTGTCCTGGTTTCCGGTCGTCGTTGGTGGCACTAGAGTGTGGCGCAAGGCGGGGCCCTCGTCTGGCGATATGAAGCAAGGCCGGTTCCTGTGAAGAAGGCCCAGTGCCTGTGAAGCTCGCCGCCTCGTGACACTCTCACGTAATAATGAGTGGGGCTGTACACGCCCCGGAGTCTCAGGGGTGCCGGCCTCAGGCCCTGGGGCTCCCTCCCACGCCTAGTGGACAACACTTAGCTCCGCGCTGGTGAGAAGACGTCGAAGACTAGATTAGGTGCCGGACGCGGCCTTTTGTTTGCTTTCATTGCCTTCTTCCTTTGGTTGTAACCTTTTCCCCCGCTGGATTTAAGTTGAATTCGAATTTGAGCTTTGCGTGTGTTCGGGGAAGGGGTGCTTGGTCTTGTTTGAATCGTTTACCGAGTTCTGGTCACCATCTCATCACAGCTGCCTCCCCTCGCGAGCCCCTCGCGAGCCGGGCCAGGCCTAGCTTGAGCACGGCCCAGATTGCCGCTGCCGCTCCCTCGCTAGGTGACCATTGGAGCCTACGAAGATCGTTTTCTCGTGAAGGCCCGAAGCCTGTGAAGAAGGCGAACACCTGTGAAGCCATCCCCCTCGGGAGAAGGCCCGGAGCCTGTGAAGAAGGCGAACGCCTGTGAAGTCATCCCCCTCGGGAGAAGGCCCGGAGCCTGTGAAGAAGGCGAACGCCTGTGAAGCCATCCCCCTCGGGAGAAGGCCCGGAGCCTGTGAAGAAGGCGAACGCCTGTGAAGACGTCTCGCTCGATAAAAGGCACGGAGCCTGCGAGGACGGCCCAAGCCTGCGCAGTTTCCTACCGGCAACGACCCCGCTTCCCGAGGTTTCAACTACCCAGCGCCCGGGACGTGACGCCCTCCAGAAGGCAGCTCCGGAGCCAGCAAGGAACAAGGGCGAACCAGCCTACCGTTGGACACGTGTACGATTTAATCACTGCAGATGCATTATATACAAGTTCATACATGAGGGGCTCCCCCTCCCAAAATGCTCTCACAACCGTCGGGCCAAAAGCCTGAGTTCTATCTATGCAGGTTAAAAAGGCGAGGATAACGCATGGTCAATCTGATAAATCCCCCAATGCATCCTCGGAGGCACCTCCCGAGCTGTCGCTGGCGTCGCTGAACTCACCTTCGTTGCCGGCGCCCCCGTCAGCGGCATTGGGGTCTTCCACCATGCCACCTTCGTCAGCGCCCACGATCACGCCGTCATCGTCCGAAGTGAAGGCCCGGACGAGCGCATCTACGTTGCTCTCCACCCATTCAGCCAGGTCTCCTCGAACAGCTTGGGAAACTGGGGCGATGGCGGCGTCGAAGTCAAAGTGGGGATCCATGTTTCGAAGATGGCTGAAGACGCGGGAGAAGGCGCACCCGAGCAGGGCGCGGCTCCTCTCCTCCACTAACCTATCGACTTTGGCCGACCGTGCCTCCAGCTGTGTCACCACGGTGGTGAAGAACCGCAGGTTGCCGCCGTAGTTAATCGTGTGCGGCTTGCCCACGGCAGCCTCAGAGATGTTACCCAGGGCAATGTTGGCCCTATCACGGAGCTTGGTGAGCATGGGGCCGTGCTGGTGCTCCAGGACTTGCCGCTGGCGTATCTCGTCGGCATTCTGGCGCTCGGTGGCCACGGCCTCTTCCACACGCTGGCGTAGGCGGAGCACCTCGGCCTGGGAGGAGGCCAGCTCCTTCTGCGCTGCCTCAAGGGCGACCCGGGAGGCGTCCGCTCGTCGCGTCGCCTCATCCCGCTGGACCCTCAAGGCGGCGGTTCTGCCCTCGGCTTCGACTCGGATCATCCCCAGCTTCCCCTCGAACTCACGCTCGAGGCCTTGGCGTGCTATCGCCACCCGACGGCAAACCTCCTCCAGGACGCGCGTCTCTCGTGCGGCGACATCGTTTTCCGCCTGCGTCACCAGGCGCTCCCTCGTCTCCAGCTGCTCGAGCTCGCGAGCGCGCTCGGCGGCCTCCAGCACCAACGCATCTTCACGCTTCCGAAGCTCAGCCGGGTCGCCAGAAGCCACCTCCATCGATGCAAGGGCTGCCTCGCGCAGCTCCGCTTGCTCCTCCAACGAGCGACACCAGGCCAAGAGCTCTTGAGCATGTTCTTCTGCTGCCCCTCGCCGTTGGTCTGCTCCCCGGGCCTCCTCAACGGCCCGAGACCGTGCCGCCAGAGAAGCCTTCAGCGACGCCTTCGCCTCTTCATCATCAAGGACGCGCTGACGACGTGGGAGGGCGGCGGCTGCCTCCAGCTCGCGCCACTCGACAGCTAGGCACAAGCCCTCAGCTTCCAGGCGCGCGTCTTCCTCAGCAAGCTCCTGCCCAAGCAGGTCTACGACACCACTCGCCCTCTGGAGGAATTCGTGGCGACAGGCGCGACGCTCCCGAGCGCGCTCAAGCACGTTTGCCGCACCACCATCCGCCCCAGGCAGGCATCGAGGACCTCGGATCATTGCTCCGGCCCTGGGCAAGGGGCTGGGGGCTGGCGCCTTCCCGACGGACGGCCGCGCCACATCAGAAGACCGACTTGAGTCCCACCTGACCTCAGGAGAAGGGCCCCGGAGGAGCCTCAGCCAATCGCAGCCCGCGACCAAATGGGGAGCCCATGGTAGGCTGCCTATGTCGAGGGAAGGCCCGCGAAAGGAGATCGTAGGGGCGGGGGAGTCGCCGCGCGCTACGCGGCGGTCCGCGCCGTCACCTGTCCAAACCACAAGGGCAGTGCCGCTCGAGACACTCAAGGGTGGTGGAGGAGACGGGGTCAAGGAGGGCGCCGGCCCGACGACTTCATCGAGCTCAGTAGGCAAAGGCCTGCAGGGCAAGGATCAGTGGATGCGGCAAGCAAGATAAGAAGCAGAAAGGGGGAAAACTTACTCGTCAACGGCAAAGTACTTTCGGCGCCTCAGCAAGCGGCAGGGGAAGTCGTCGCCCAAGGCCTCCCTTTTTCTCCGGAGGGCCTCAAAGTCCACACGGAAACGACCCAGGAGAGGCGCGCAGGAGCCAGCCCGCGAAGAGGACGGAGCGCCAGGGTCACTCGCATCAAGGGCGCATGCCTGGAACGCACGAGCAGTTGCCTCGTCAGAAATCCCGGCTGGGGGCTCAGGAGCCTCGACCTCAAGCACCAGAGGCGGCGGCACCTCGCCCGTGGCCTCGGGAGCGCGGACCTCGTGAGCCTCCCCGTCAAGAGCATCGCCAGGTGCGGTGACATCGTCTGCGGCTCCCTCGACCCCCGCTGTCTCCTGCCTCCATGCGCCACCACTCGAGGAGGATTCACCCAGGCCGACCGAAAGGGAAATCACCACCACGGGGTTCTCGCGAGGACCCTGGATCCCGACAGGGCGTAGCCCCCACTCGTCGAAAGAGGGCATCTGCCTCACGAAGTCGTCCCTATTGTGGCAGAGGTACAGCAAGGCTCCCCCCTGCCGGACACCCCCGGGGTTGGGATCGCATGTCAAGACCAAGAGCACCCTCCTCAGCACCTCGGGCGCTAGGTCCTCTCCCTGAAGCCTCATGCGATCACCATGCCCGCTGAAGGCCCACATTCTACGAGAATGGCGTTGGAGGGGGCGATGCGGCGCAATAGGAACTCCTTCACCACTTTGGGCGCCGTTACGCCAAGCTTCTTCAAAGACATGAAGCGATGCCGGACGAAGGCGAGCCGGGGACTTGCGAGCGTCTCCTGGCCCCAGCCCGAATTAGGCACAACAGGCGATGTCGGCTTCGCAAGCCGGGGGCTGGGCACCCCGACATCAATGTACAACCACCGCTCGCGGAACTCGGCAGAAGGTGGAGGAAGGTTGAAGTCGATACCAGAGGTTGCGGTCTCGGACGAAGCTACGAACCTCACACATGCCGAGCATTGCGTGGGGTCGACCAGATGCAAGGAGAAGAAGTGGCGCAGCAGGGCAAAAGAAGGGGGGATGCCCACCATCGCCTCGCAAACAAAAGAGAAGACAGAAAGAAGAGCTATGGACTCAGGACCCATGTGCATCATGTGGATCTGATAATGATCAAGGACGGCGTTGAAGAAATCGGAGAAGGGAGGCACCAAGCCCGCCCACAAGGCGTCAGCAAAGTGAGGGACCTCGGTGATTATCCTATCAGTGGGGAGGTGACACGTAGGCCACGCCGTCGTCCTCCCGCACTCGTTGAAGGCGGTGGCCAGAGCCGGATTGAGCTTGTCCAGGCACTCCAGGTTGAGTATGATCGAGCGGCCGACGGCAGGCGCCACCGGCGGCAGCGGGCGGGATGGAGCCGCGGGCTTCTTCCCCTTTCCTTTCTTTGGAGCCATGGCGGCGGGCGGAAGAGAGAGGATGTGAGATGGGACTGGAAGCAAGGGTCTGAGTTCGAAGGGAGGAAGAACAGGAGACGGCCAGGCAACAGGGAGAGGGGCAGTTGTGTACAATGGCGGGGCAACCTAGCACGGCGCAGAATAAGGGAGCGTGGGCAAATGGTGCCACCCACGTCCAATCAACCGCCACGCGGCGCCCGAGGCCGCCGGCTGTTAGGGCCCGCGGCGCTTCGCCCTTGCCCTTTCGCTTCGTAGCACGGCCAAGTCCATGCGCGCCTTGGGCCCGGGGGCTACTGTTGGCGTTCTGGGAACGGGGGTCCCCAGACTTGCCTGCCTGCGGCCTGCGGCGTGGCTCGAGTGGGGGCCCAACATGGCGCATCTTCATCAACACAAGGCTCAAGACCCTCGCGAGGGGCCAAGCCTCGCGAGGCGGACGACATGGAGCTTCCTCCAGCACGGCCTCCTTAAGCTGGCTCGCGAGGAGGCGGAGAGATCAAGGTGGGGTACCTCACAAGGTGCCCATGACACAAGCCATGACGACCAGAGGTGCCAGGCGGGCACCAGCCCGCGCAGTGTCCTCCCTTTCCTCTTTGGTGCAAAGGGGGCCAGCGCAGGCGAGAGGATCAAGCAAAGGCGCCCATTTCGGTGCAACGAGACCAAGGCCAACTCCATGATAAGGAGGAAGTCACTGTGGAGCCCAAGCCGGCGTCATCACCAGAACTTTTGGCAGGGGAAGACCAACTTTAGTCAGGATAAGTGTACCCGATGTTCCCCTTCAAATCGGCCAATTGTTGGCGCCCTTCCCGCTTAAATATTTGGGAAGAGGCCCAGGGCCTTTGCCTATATATAGGGACTAGCCGCTCCCAGATAGGGCATCTAGGAGAAGACCTAGAGCAAGTAGAGCGAGAGAGAGAGAAGGGCGATCGAACTCCCCCTAGCAGTTCATCCCCTAGCCAAGAACAGACCCTTGCGAGGTCGTTCCCCTTTGTACTGTTCTTCCTCATCAGCCCTAGAGGCAATCCACCACACCACACTGCAGTAGGGTATTACACCACAACGGTGGCCCGAACCAGTATAAACCCTGTGTCTCTTGTGTTGTTCTTGCAGTAGTTTAGATCCCAGCGAGACGGAAAGGGAGAGGGCACGATCTCCGCGCGCACCCCAGAGTTCGAACCTTAAGGGTCTGCCGGAACCCGTGATCCGACAAGGATGGAATGAGACATTTGATAAAGAGCCTAGAATGACCTTTCCCGATCTTTTGAAGGGTAAGAATAAGAACTCTGTTGTATCGATGCACTGCTCTCAGGCGAGATTGAACACGAAAAAAGGTGCATCAAGGCGTGAATAAGGAAGAAGTCACCTTTGTCGGTTTTCAAATTGAGGACCAACTGTGCTCCGAAAGTGAGAGAAGAGATCTCAAAAGACCGACACCCACATCAAGAGAAACAGACGAAGCAGCTCAAGCAAAGCTAGAAACGGAAGCCGAAGCAGCATCTTCTTCCTTTTTCCATACAGAGAAAGGTGCCTTCGCTTAGATTTTTTTCTGTTGACCAGAATTCCTTAGAAGAAATTGGAAGAAAACCGTAGCGAAACGATTGAACCTTAGCGAAGTATTTTGGGTTCATTACAACCTTCTCCTATTCAGAATCGGAGAATAGGAACGAAGTAGCTCGCCTAAAGAGGAACTACAATTCTTCTTTACTTCGATCAAGAAACTAGATTCTCAATAGAGTTGTAATGAACCATAGAAGGTGGGGACCTTCTATCCCCACCTTGAGAAGGGTGTCCCATTGCGGAGTAGTTAAACGAGTATTTTGGTATACCACTTGTGCACCTAAACCTATGCTTAAGCTTACTAGAACTTCAACCTCAAGTTCATTAACATCAATGCGTCTCATCTTCTTGAACCTATTCTGTGGATAAATGGGCACCATCTGTCTCCTAAGGGCAACTATCCATCCCTTTTTCTTTCAAGAATGCGGGTACCGTAGTAGCAAAGCAAGTGAAATATGCCAAAGGGAACCGCTCGGATATAGACGGCAAGGAAAAACGTTGGCTAAAGAACAAAACTATTCTATTGTATTGATGGCCCCGAAAGAAAGTGGATCTGTGAGTGGAGGCCATCCATCCCTTTCTGATGAAACCTTTGTTGCCCTAGCTTGAATTGAAGGTTTGGCTAAGGATGGGGATCCGGTGTCTTCATCTATACCATCAGAGAAGAAGGCTTGCCAAGAATGGACGAAGGTATGATTCTGGGAAATCTAGATTTGAAAGAAGGAAGCACCCGAGGAGCAATCAAACGGACATTTCTACGAGTGAACTCGCTAAAGCTGAAGATCCACCATCCAATTTAGGCATTGGGCAGAACTCTCTCAATCCAGGAACTAGCTCCTATCTCGATGATTCCATTTCTCTTTTTCAGAGTTAGCTTCTTTCCTATGGTAAAGAGTACTCTTGTTTCCTAGTCGAGGGATAATCAAGTCATTTCAAAAGGGGATTTATCCGTTCCCCTAGCCATCAAGCAACTGCGAGAAACACCGCGCCCGTGCCCCCGTCGCTCGCCGTAGCAGCCGTGTGTGGCGTACCAATTTTGTATCTGGTGGATCTTATCTGTTCTTTCGAAAGTGTTTCTACAAACGAGTGAGGTAAACCCATCTCGGTCGAATAATTCATATCTTTAGACCATTCAGAGCCGTTTGCATTAAGTGTTGGGAATTAGTTTGTTGTCATTACCCTCAACTTCATTGCCGTCCACCTCTTGTCGTGTTATTGGCTAGAGAAAGACAACCGATTGTACTACTACAGTGTTGAGTACCCCGGTTGCTCCGTGGGTGATTATGCCCTAAATTCTCAGGAGTGGTGGAACGGATTGCTCCTATCTAGGGTTTCCTAGCTTGCTTTCCTAGATTTAGCTTTATCTATCTTTCCGAGATGACCAACTGCTCTTTCTTGCCAATCTACTTTAGATTTATTAATACTTTCATTGCCGGACCTATCCCCGAACAACCATTGCTTTTCTTCCGCGGTTTCTTTAGTTTCTTCTTGATTTGATTGAAGTTTAGGGAATTGGATGGACTGCTGTCTTTGGATATTATCCGTCCTACTTATGATCTTCCAATTGAACACACTAGTATTTTATGGATTCTTTCCCCGGTAGTGTAGTCATCTCCAAAAGGGATGATACATATTTATCTGTCCTAGGATGCGTCGTTCGTGATAAGCTTATCCGCTTCCTTTCGCCGGTAGTGTGAATCTTCTCGAAAGCGCACAACATCGTCCAGTCAGTGTAGCCAGGGCATCATGAACGGATTCCTCAAGAGGAAGGTAGGGCCATATCTATCCAAGAAGAAAGACCTGGTAAACAATTATGCTACTTGACTAATGGATAAAGTATAGATCTCATGGCTGGCTACTATTCAACCCTGGCATTGGGGATCAGGAACGGGGTAAAGTACGGACTTTGGCTAAGGATGGGGATCCAGTTGTGCAGTGCCGGCCCCGGGAATCGGCGAACTACGCTACACAGTCAGATACCTAAGCGAACGGATAAGGGAAAGCCCGCTATATTATATATAGTAATCACCTGCCAAAAGGAAAGCCTGACCGATAATAATAATAATAGGTCTATGCGCCGAACAAGCTACGGTATATTAGAGATAGTAAGGAGTTGTATACACGGGGGTATGCATTCATGTCACGCTTTCTGTGTGATAAGAGGTTGCTAGCTAGCAAGTATAGAAACAGGAGATATGCATAGTTAACAGAAGCAAGGGAATATGCGTGAGTTGATTTGAGAGTTTTTTTTTAGTTGCCACCAAAAAAGCAATTTCATCTCAAGGGAAAATGCATTGCATTTTCAAGGGATTGCTAAGCTAGGCTAGGGATCGTCCGCGGGTATCAGGAATATCGTATTTATCTCTTCTAATCTAGATCCCACTTCCCACCACTTCTTGCCTCACGCCCGTCCTGACTCCACATTAACGACTGTCCTTCCACCCAATTCCCTGCACCCTTGCATCACATCTCCAACCCCTGCCTCCACGCGATCTTCCACAATCGTACCCCCGACCTCTGAAGCTTGCCCCCGACGAACCTGTCTGCACCTGCGGGCCCGCGCTTACATCATTGGCATCGCATGATTAAACATCATCACGCGCACTTCCCTCTATTTTTGATGCCGACAGGGGGCTGCTAGGGGGTGTAAAGTTTCGTTTCGGTCGTGTCAGACGACATGCAGGGGGGCAATGGCTGCCAACGGAATCTATAATAATTTGATACTAGGTCAACTGTACCATCTGACTTGTAAGAACATGTAAAATGTACCACACGAGGTTGTACCAGCTGTGTGCAGTCCTCCGGCACGGGTTAAGTGTCCTGCATAGATCTTCCCCTCTCTCCCAAAGAAGAGATGTTCGCTTCATAGCCTTCTCTTCCGAGATAAACCCTACAAAGGATCCTAATCGTGCTAGCCTTTCATGGACTCTTCTTGGATTTCCTTTCAGCTGCGCCCAGCACCTCTCTAGTTTCTCTACGAGATGGAGATGGCTCATTCTCTAGTTTTCCTACGAGATATAAGTAAGTTTATATCGTACTTTGAAGTTCAGGAAGGAGTTATTAATTAAGACGAAGAAGAACTGGGTGGGGATATGCCTTTCCCATAACAATAGAAAGAATCCAAGCCAATATACACTACACTATCACTATAGAGTTTTCTCCTACCTATGAAAAGTGACATGAGAGCTTTGTGCTAATAATTTATTAGAAAGGTGTACCTATCGACCCCAGGTAATTAATGCCCTATCCTTCTACTTAAAAAATGTTACGTTAGACTTGACCAACTGTTAATACCAATCCGACAGCAATAACTACTACTAATGCATATTCATATCCCACTAGTAGACTTAGCAGACTGTGACCTAGCCAGTCTATTTGTTGACAACAAACCAGTACTATACATCAATGCCACAAAGACCATAGACGACCACTATTTCGTGGAAGAACTCCTTCTCATATGATGCAGGGCAATAAGACCAACTGCCCGCCCTACCTAGTGAGAAGAAAGCTTATAAATATAAGCATAAATGAATTCCTAGCCGAGCCCTATACTTACCTGCTTGTACGGTCAATGCCCTAGTAGACATCAACTTGTTCATAAACTACAACCTTATCTACGCTGCTTTACCCGACCCAGGTGACCTACTTTCTCAGATGAGAGATTCGGCGGAGTAGTAGGAAGTCCCTGTGGAGAACTAGAAGACAAAACGAATATAGCGGACCAAGCAATGAATGACCTAGCCTAGGTAGTCCTATGTTTGACCAATGCTGCCTTGTATGTCTTGATCCAAGATTTCTCAGCAAAAAAAGACATGGGATTATTGATCAATTCACCATCCTCTTCATCTGAGTGTGCTTCCACTTTATCGTTTGTGGCATGTGCATTATGCAACAAGTAGATTCCTGATAAATGAACCTTCTCCACCCCTTTCCTATCCAACGCGGAGCGGCAGAACTACTTGTCTGCAAAGTGGGAAAGCTCCCTCCCTCCTACCTAGGTGTACCTCTTCATTGGAGCAAACCATCCAGCAACTTCTTACATTTAGAATTCCCTTCTAAGCTGGCTATAACCATCCTTATTGACCAGAAAGGAATTGAGAAAGGGGATGCTATAACCAGACCATAGACAGCGTTTCCACATTCACTTTTGAACTTAGGGAAACAGTGAAAGAAGCCCTCGTTCCCACTCTTCTTTCCCCCGACTTATCCTTAGAAGGAAAGTAGGGGCCTCGGGTTCTGCAGAGAAACCTACACCAGTGAATTTCTTTTTCGTAGGTGATCCTGCTCCCAATCGCAGATTTGAATAATCAAGTCGGTATGGGGCTGCTCCCTTTTGTTACTCCGCAAATATTGGCTTCGCTTGGACATATCTTCGAGGACCTGGGTGATTTTGATCCGTTTCTCCGCACTCGCCGTTTCAAGGTGAAGATCCGAGTAAGTAGAGCGTAATAGGCGATCCGCCGGGTACCTATTTCGACAGGAATTAAGAATCGTTTTAATGCGTTTCCTTAAGAAATCAATAGATGGTGCTTCAGGAAAAGGGTTCGGCGGGGTGTGGCTTGTGGATGGCTCTGACCTCAACTCCTCTTTTCCATCGGCGTCTCTCCGTCCCACTTTGTTTTTTCGTTGATCATCATCTCCTGGCGTAGCGGAAGCACTCGACGAGGCCTCTATGACAGAAGAGATTCTTGCCCGTTTCTGCCCGGACGATTCCTTCAAATAAATCAAAAGAAAAGTGAAGAGGAAAACGCATAACCAGAAGAAAAAGATATCGTGATGTAAAATGATCATGGGGGAGACTCATTTTAGGACCGCTATTTCCTGCACATCGCCTGTGCTTTTAGTGGTTTTCCGCTCATTAAACCACAGTGCCGGGGCGATCCAATTACCCGGAGAAGTTCTCTTTGTCTTCGAGCTTTTATTCCTCAATCCACTTATTCGTTCCCTTCTTTCATATACCTCCCCACCAATAGATAGAGACAAATGGGAATAACCGAACCACGTCTACAAAATGCCAGTACCATGCAGCTGCTTCAAAGCCAACGTGATGCTTCATGGTCAGATGACCAAGATATTGGCGAATACCACATACGATCAAGAAAAGAGTACCTATAATCACATGAAAACCATGAAAGCCAGTTGCTAAGAAAAAGGTAGAACCATAAATACTATCCGAAATAGTGGAGGGTGCTTGGTAATATTCCATTCCTTGAAAGCCAGTGGATACTAGAGCCAGTGAAACGGTTGCTACTAAAGCGTAAACTGATCGTTTTTCCTTCCCCGCGAGTATAGCATGATGAGCCCAAGTTACGGCAGCTCCGGATGAAGGGAGAATAGGGGTATCAAGAAGTCGATTTCTTAAAAACTTGATATAACTATCACCTCTATCAGAAGCAGAAGAATGACCTATTTGATTATATAGCGGAGATTTGACGTTCATCTTAGTGGGTACGTGGCAATCATGAACGGAGTGGTGAGAAACTTGTTGACTCATTGGTTGTCGTTAGTTCGTTTTTTCCCCTTTTTGAGCGGTGGAAGGCCGATTTTCTTTCTAGATGAAGCTAAACACCAGTAACTATCCTTCTCCTTCACCGTCATCACCAATGATGAACGTTCTTGGCAACTCCTCGCTACGAAGCTTTCTCTCGACCTTGACCCATTCTACCACGCGAAAGTAGAACCTAGAGTTGTCTCTATAACGATTAAGCCCTTCACGCACTTCCCATAGCTTTGTGTGGTCATTGAGATATTCTTCTTTATGGAGTAGGGCCGCCGCGGCGAGATCAGAGACGCTTTCCTCTTCAAAGTGATGGTTCCGGAACGAGTCAAGATCGATACTCCTGAGAAGAGTGCCAATCTGATTTTGCAAATCCAACACCAGGGCAAGACGGCCTTCCTCTTCCACTATAAGCGGTCGTCCTTCGGGAATATTTACTGGAGCCTGACCTCCCTGCAGGAGATACGGGGCTACGACGCGGGACAGGTCGTCATCGCCCATCATATTCATACCACATAACATAGTAACACTAGCTTCGCTATAGAAGGAAGCGAAGACGAGTGCTTCCGTCGCAAATAAAGGATCGAACAAGTTCCAGAGAAGAAGCAACAATCTTAATGTTATTAAGGAGAACCATAGCCAGAATATCAATTTTTGGATTTGGAATGGAAAAATAAAGCGCACCCAAATATAGATTTTGGTGAAAAACAAAGTCACTCTTCTATCCTTCATATCCGTAGAAAGAAATCTCATCTCCAGGTAACTCCATCTTTTTCAGCTCTGCTCGCTCACTTTTGAAAGGAAAGGAGACTGATCTTGACGTCGGTGTTGGTTTTTCCAACGAAACGAAGAAGTTTTGGATACAAATATTCCAGCATCTGTCTATGGGTATTCAACAAGAACCCAGCTGGGATAAATAAAAATGGGTATACTTTATAATGATCATGCCCTTCATTCATCTCTTTTCAAACTAGGAATACATCATGGAATAGAATTGATCATTTATTTATCATTGTATTATAGAGGCTGTTAGCGGAATTATTGCATTCGAAGTCAAATAACTTGCTATAATGATACTAGTACCTATTGCGGCATAACGCATTTTTGAAGGTTCATCATTGAGCGCGTATTCACTCTGCGGAAGTATATTACAAAAGGGGTACTTATTTCGATATATCGATATAACTCTATCAACCAAATCATCATATGGAATGATGTAAACTAGCCTAAAAAAGTGAAAGAAGCCCTCATACCCACTCCTCTTTCCCCACCAAACCAACAAGTAGTAGGTTGGTGGGCCTCGGTATCTCTATTTGCTAAGATGGATACCTACACCACTCAATAGTTCCAATTCAATTTTTATCCCATAGGAAAGAAAATGCTTCAAGACATTTTTTCCTTTCCTCCGGAGTCATACGACGGTCTTCACAACCTTCCACCGGAGGCTTGTATCTGTTTTCCTCCTCCATCGCTTCTTTAATCATATTTTTGATATTCTTTAGGGGCAATTTAAACATGTTCGCATCCCGCGGGAAGCGAATAGCCAGAAATAGAATTTCCTCAGGTTTAAGAACCGAAATGAGTTTATCCAGATTTGGTACCAAACCCGGGAAAAACCCTAAACGAGCTCTTAAAAAAGAGATATAAGCAGGGTCATAGGAATCCTGAGATTCCCCTCCCTCCGCTTTGGAGGAGAAGCTTCTTCTATGGCTTTGGCCAAAAGGAGAAATAGTCCTGTTCATTATATTCCTCCTAGAATCCAAGGCATTTCGTCGGAATACATCCTGTCTTTTTACCTTTCTAGTCCTATGCATAGTAAGTACTATAGCCCCAATCATAGCTACTAATAAAATCAGACTAGAAACCAAAAACCAGACGGAATAGTAGGTATAAAGCAAATTGCCCAATGTTTCCAAATTAGTCCAACTTCGTACCTTTCCGGCATAAACCATATATCTCAGAGAGGTCGTATTTCTGTGGGTTGGTAGTAATGGAATGGTTTCATTATCTAAAAGGAAGAACATTTCCCACCAAAAGATCAGTCCAATAATACCACTCACTGGTAAATAGCACAATACTTCTTCGTGAATCTCCGCTATTTGAATATTGAACATCATAGCCACGAATAGGAATGAAATGGCAATAGCTCCTATATGAACTACTGGGGAGATCATAGCGGAGAAGTCGAGACCTAACAAAATAAGTAAACCAGAAGTGTCGCAAAACACTAGGATGGGAAACAAAACGGAATGTACTGGATTTTTAGCACGTACAACCATCAAACCAGAGACCAAAGCAGGGCTCGACAAAACAGAAAGTATCATGGTACGTCGTCCTCCCTTGAAATGGAACTTGAATGCTGGAGCAAGAAGACGCATTCAAGTCGATCTATTACAACCAGCGCGGTTGTTCGTATTTCATTTTCTTCTTCCAAGCCGACGCTCTTCTTATAAAAGAAAGCACTCACTGAATTACTTACTGAATCTCGTCTTTCTCTCGGCGCCGATAATTTTTGACGTGTCCGGGTCGATCAAAGGTTCGGCTTGCTTCTCCCCCACCCTCGCCTATGAAATGGATAACCCTTGCTGCCATAGCAGCAGGATTTTAAGGGCTTCTGTTGAAGCGGAATAGGAGGAAGCCAAGCATTCTTTCAAGAATCTCCAACCCCCCCCCCCTTTACCTTCTCTTTCTATTCTATAAAAAGGCGAACATCTAATCTAGGCCCGGTCGCCTTTCTATGAAGGCGAGCAGCCCAGCCCCCTTGTTGAAATTTGGATATTAAGGAAGCCGTATTTCGCAATAGCAGCTCCGAGAAGCTGGGCTTAGGGTGCGCCTCCTGCGGTCGTTTCAGTGACTCAATTGGCTGGCTTCCCTCAGCTCAGACTAGTGTCGCCACCTCTCCCAGGACCGGAATGATTATCCCCGCCTGATGGGTCTACATTCATCCCTGAATGTCGTCGGGTACTCTTCACTTCCCCGCCATTCTTGTAACCGTCACCTGTAATCCGCGCAGGTGTGTCCGCACCCCCTAGAGTGGACGAGAAAGAAAGGATTTTTCTCGGAGCAACCCCCCCCAGGTTCCATACCCAGGAGTTCACTTTCCCGTATGAGCATTCGGTACATATATAAGTCAGTGGAAGAGTCAAAGGGTCACCACTACTGAGGATCTCCCCCCTTATCTTAGAAGGGTCGTCTGAGGGTTCGCCGCGGTTCATTGTTGTGCTTACACACTAGGCTACCCTTCTCCGAAAGCTCCGCGGGACCACCTATCACTAGTCTTCGGCCGGAGGGGTTTATTGCACAAAAAGGCCGGGACGCGGGCTCCCGCAGAGGAAAGCCCAACGAATGTCAGATGCAAAGCCCCGCACCTCATTAAGATCATATTGGCACACTCTCCTAAAAAAAGAGCAGACCCCATTGAAGACGGGAGTGAGGTACAACAAGGCCATTTCCGTCCACCTTCTCACGGAGCCGTACGTGGACGTTACCGCTCATACAGCTCCCAGCCAGCAAGCAGTTAGCTTTCCTCTAGAAGTCATGGAAGTGTGGATAAATCGACAGAAGGTTTTTATTTCTTAAAAAATCGCCCTAACCGTCCTAAATATGGACGGAGAGCAGTCTCGAGTTTTTCGGGGTCCTCAAGATCGCATTTTAGGTCGAGTAGAGACGCTAGGGAGTCTGTGGGCTTCCCTTGGCATTTCAAGATGGCCTCTATCGTCTTTTCGAGAGCCTCCCGTTTGCCCGTCAAGGGGCATTTGACATCCAGAGACAAAAGCAGTCCCACACGAAACTGGGAATTTTCCCCAATGGACGTAACCAGCTCTGATTTCGCGGTCTCAAAAGGAGAAGCCCCGAACGCTTGCAGTTGCTTTTTTCTCTTTATTCCTTCGAAGCGAGCCTCTAAAGACTCTACTCCTACTTTAAACTTAGAGTCCAATTCTTCCAATTCTTCCAAAGACAAAGTAGAACTTCATTTTGAGGAGTTTGCCCCCCATTCGCCGCCGTCCAGCCGGCGGCTACTCTGGGATGGATCGAGGTTTAGGCCAGGGGGCTTGCTCCCTTTCTTCTGGAGCTAAGGAAGGACTCGCGGGTTGCGTTTCCGGTAAAGGGGAAAGCTCAAGGAGGGTCTCCAGACCTTCGAAGTGCCCCACCACCAGGGTTGGCGTTGTGTCGACGACCCCCTCTGGCTCCAGGCTAGAGGTAATTTTGATGATCTCCCCGGCCCTTTGTTCCTCGTCACCATCGCAATAACAATAAGGAGACGTGGTGACGTCGTCATCCATAAGGAAAAAAGAAAACCCCAAAGGTACCGAATGGAGTTCTACTTGTCGGGCTTGGATTCGTTTCGTTTATCAAAAATCGAAATAATAAATAACAACCCATAAATAAAAGAGAAATTACGATAACAAATCTAAAGTGAAGCCAATCGCTTATAAAAATAAACCAGTCTCCTTTTAAAAGGAACTGGCCAATTCACTTCGAAAAACTATGTTCTAACTTGAGCAGAAAAATTGGTGGCATTTGACATCTAAAGTTTCACCACCCCTACTACTGCCCGAAATCCTGCTTTGGTGAGCTTTCCCCAAGGTGACACCGAAGGTCTACCTCCTTTCGTGCGCCCCTCACCTCCTCCATGAGGATGACCACTGGATTCATTTCAACATCATGAACAATGGGGCATCTGCCTAAGCACCGGCACCCCACCACGCTTACGGCTCTATACCTACTAGAACTATATTCGGTAAAGCTTTCTTTCTATATGCTAATTCTCATGCAGTTCATATTGTCGATATGAGTATAATTGCCTCGAGAAATAGATAAGAATTCCTTCCTTTACTGGTAAATGAATAGGAATCAGGTTAATAAAACCGGAACTATTTCCGCCTTCCTCTTGAACTGAGCTATTTCTCTGAAATATACAGTTTCACATCATTACAGGAAAGCCTATACCTGTGTATTACCACCCGGTATGGAGCCATCGTCGTCTTCGGCGTAGCGTGAAGACCTTCCCACGGTCTTCGAGTCGTTCTTGACTGGCTAGCAAGTACCAGTGGAATTTAACCGCCTTGTGGTCGGGGCACCGCCTTCTTCTCTAGAATCACGCAAGTGGTACCGCTCCCCACAGTAAGGAGAAAGACCTTAAGGCATAAACGTAGAGCCTGAGTCCACAAGATAGTATTTTCTCGGTGACGATAGTGGCCATTTTCCGGTTCAGTGGTTGTATCCAGAAAGATTCTAGAGTCATTTGCCGTACCCTCCCAACCAACCATCACATATGTGAAACTCATGTGAAAATAAAAAGCACACAAACTCTTCTGTGTTGGCGAAACTCGTTTCCCACGATAACGTATTTGGTTTGCTGTTGGAACTCAGGCAGAAATGTGTGTCCTGGCTCCAACGCTATTCTAGAAATGCAAAAAATAGAATAATAGATGAATTAGAAAACTCAACTGTTCTTTGTGATTCGGTACCGCTTGAACTAACTGGCCCAATTCTTGGTAGGTACTTATTAGGGGGAGGGCCAACCACCGAATGAACAACGATCTCCCGGTCCCACTTGATTCCTGGAGAATTTAAGGAACCCTGTGGACTTGACTCTTTTAAGAGGAAGAAATTCGAAGTGAAATATCTAGAATATGCTTTACACTCCATTTTCACACAGGTATGCCCCCTACCTTTCTGTAGATTGATGCACTAATAAGACTCCAAATCCTTGGTTTGAGCATCCCTTTCTTTTGTAACCTCTCTTAGGAACTTCAAACGGAACAAGGCTAGGATCCTAATCTCTATTCCTTCCTCCTTGGCGTCAGATAACTCCAATAAAGCATGACTGAAGTAGATATAAAACGTGTCGAAGAGCAATAGACTCTTTTTTTATAGATCTTATCATTGTCATTGATTGACCAGCATGACTTATGGATTGCATTTTATACTGTGCTATTTGAATTGCGAGATTCGTGAAAGGCAGAGGAAAAAGACTTTCTTGCTCCTGCATCATTCTTGCTAAGGGCATCTAAGGAACTAATCAAAGGTTGCGAAAGAGAAGGCTTGAAAAGGAGCTTACTTTTCCCGCTAATGCTACTTCCGCTATCTCATAAGGAGGATACGACTCATAAACCTCCCTTGGTATTTGGGTAGGGAGAAAGATAATTAATTAGACTGAGTGAGGAATGTATACAACTACTGCTCAAAAGGCAATAAGAAGCACGCACTCCTACTAGACATGGAAGGAGTAAACCTAAAATATGCTTTCTTCCCTCATGTTGAATCGACTTCCTTGTCTCTTTCTAGAAAGTCAGTAGCTGGCCCAAGGTGACCTACTGGGAAATGAAAAAACAATTGGTTCAATCGAGTACTTATAAGCCGAACGGAGTTCTCTCTCATATTGTTATGTTTACCTGGAATGCCATAAGCCTGCTCACAAGGAACAACTCGAATCACTGTTGACGCGGGACTTGCTTTCGCACGGGGAGTTGGATAAATTACCCTCTTGTGGGTATGGCGATAGATAGCAATAGCAACGGATTGATTATGATTATGATTAAGTAGACTGACTGTTGGATGAGCTCCAAAAGGTGGTGAGCCTGATGAGTCAACCAAAGGGAGTGGGCCCTTTAAACCCCTAGGGCGTAAGCATTTCTGCCTATCCAAAATAAGAGGTCAAGTCAATCTTGAATGAGGTTAGTACCTATTAGTATTAGATAGAGAATCCTATTTGCTTTGAGCGCCCCTATCCTATATTCTCTCTATCTATAGATGGAGAAAGACATGCTCGATATGAATTGGGACAAAGAAGAAAGTCAAAAGCAGGAGGTAGGTCCGTGGTTTCAAGTTGAGTAGTGAGTGGTTCCTTGAGGGGAGTCGGCAGAAACCTTTACTCATTTGATTTCCTCCCAAAAGAAGGAGGGGTTTTCCTGTGGTAGGCGCCAAGAAAGATACCATGAAATTAGGCACCAGGTACTATCCATCGCACTTAGAGTTGGTATTTATTGTTTGATTCGAATCCCTGCTTACCAAACAGTTGTCATAACAGATTTGAATGACGATATCCAATTATGAAATGGCTAGAGGAGGCACATAGATAAGACAGAACTGATGGTAAGGTAAATCAAAGGTTTTCATTTACCTTATCATCGTCGTAACTTTCTTATCTATTTGTGTATGCTATTAGAAAGGGAAATTCGATACAACCAACGCGCAAAACCTTCCGTCTTTCCTATGAAAACAACTTCCGCCTGGATAGAATAGTTAGCCAACATGAATTCCTGCTTATTGTCCTTCCTACCCATAAGTGAGAGCAAGGCCGAAGTAGAGCATAGAGCTTAGAAGTAGGATCTGGTAATTGGTTCTGCTCAGCAGATGCAAAAAAGAGGTGTTTTTGGGGTGAGTCCCTGCCAAGCGGCTTTTGATGACGGTGTCGTCAATGTACACTTCTGCATTACGACCCAACTGAGACCTGAGGATGAGGCTCATTAGGCGCTTAAATGTGGCGCCGACATTTATCAAACCGAAGGGCATCCGCTTGTAGCAGAAGGAAGGGGCGACAAAACTAGTTTTTTCTTTGTCTTCCTCAGCCATATAGACTTGCTGATACCCAGAGTAGGCGTCGAGGAAGCTCAACATCTCGCACCCTGCGGTAGAGTCGACCAGTTTAGTCCTTGTACTTCGGTGGAACCAAATTCCAGTATATGGATTGCAAACCTTTTCTGCTTTGGGTCTTAAGTGAATGAAAGGGTGGGTTAAAAAACCATGGCCAGCCCCCTCAAGAAATCTCGCCTGTAGGTTACTGATGGGATGCTAGCTGCCGGTATACAGGAAAAACGTGGTGCAGAGCACGAACAAGATGTGCTAACACATATCCCTTATATTTATTGGTTCTACAGAGGATGTATGATAAAGAGATGGCATTAAGTCATGCAACGCGCTCAGGCTTTATAAGAGGAAAGACTCTCGCCAGTATAGATTGAACATACGACGCTTGCTTACAAGACTGCTACTGAAAAAGGCTACCTCTTCAAACTGCCGAATGCCCTATTCCATCTATCTTTCCCTGAAAAAGAGTATACTTTTGTTCTGTAAGCAAATAAAGCATACTTCTTTTGCGGATCAAGCAGTCTTCTACCTTGGTGGGTAGCGGAGAATCAAATCAATATCGGAGTATTGCTCTAGCTGCTGCTGAATTAACCTGGATTCAATCGTGACTCTCTGAACTAGGCTGTACTTCGTCTTCCCCTCTGGACCTCAGAAATGGAAAAAGTTACCGGTGCGTAATTGAAGATTCGGTGAAAACTAGTCGACCTTTCATCACAAATTGAAGCAGAGGCTGTTAGCTGCAAATCCATTTGCAGATCTTGTTGTTGAGGTAGAACCAGCTTCACCAATAGCATAGACTCTATCAATCGAAGAGATCAGCAGGTACGAGGATAACAGAGACAGAGATAAAGGCTTCGTCAGTAGAGACGAGAGCGGGGCCCTTTTGAAAATCAGAAATAAAAGGGGCGATCAACGAATTGACCAGGTGTAAGCAGAGGGAACTAGAGCAGAGCAATATGTAGCATACTTTTCCGTTCGAGACCCGTATCTAGACCCTTGTGATCGATAGCCGGACCCATGCTGACGGCACCGAAATCCTGCCCCTCCCGCGGAACTAGTACCACCAATAGATAGGCCCGTCCCTTCTTGGGCAACCCTGAAAGTATCTTCTTGTACGGACTGAAACAAGACAAACTACTCATGGGACCCACTTAAGATCTCTTTCTTTAGTTTTCTACTTTATTCCTTTCTTAGAAAAAAGTAGCTTCCCTTATTAGTAGCGCTAGTATCTTTTCATAATGATGACTTTTTTTTCCAGAGATTCCTAGATTTTGAGAAGCTGAGGCATTGCCGGCTGGGGGGAAATTTGATCAAAACTAATAACAACTAGTCACGATTAGGGACAAAACTCAGCTAGTATACGTAATGTGTTCAAGGCGCATTTCCTCCAACAACTAGACTAAAGAAAATAAGGGCGGAAGGATTTACTTAAACGTTGTTGCATGAGCGGCTTCTAAATGAGTGGTTGATGATTCACTTTCTGATTATTACCTGCTAGCTATTGAAGCGACAGTGTGACGTCGGCCCACTATGGAATGGGTGCCACCTAACTATGATTCGGTGAAGGTGGAACCTTCCTTCCACAGATATAGTTATAGTAGTTCCACTCAATGTGGATCGCGCCCATGCTTGCTCAGCTCCAGGATCAGGCTCCTAAACCTATTTTCAATAAATAAGTCATCTGGTCTATGTTGTTGGAGTTCCGCATGACGCCTTAATCCCACCTCTTTGTCTATGGAATAGCCTTTTCTTCTTTTCTTTATTGTTCGTGGGAACATGTAAGATTAGCAATGGAAATTTAGCTACGGCCGTCCCTTCCTCAAGCAAACAACGCGAGACTTAGTTAACGAAATAGGAACTCCATCCCTTGACACTAATTTCTTATACAGAAGTGGAATCGAAAAACTGCGGGAAAAATGCACATTCAATATTGAGAAAATGTTGTGTAACTGCCCTTGCCTCAAGGTCTTGAGAAACTAGAAACTAGTGTTCGATGGCCCAACAAATCCTATTGGTTTTCGTAGGAGATGTCATTTTTACAAGCTTTCGCATGCTGAGCGTGACTATGGATTTTATATAGTTATGGAATAACCTTCTTATCCGCGAGTTCTTCGGCCAAAGACTCCTGATATCGCTTGTTGGGCCCTTGATTCCGAAGTACCAGTACCGAAGGCAGACTTGAATGCATTAGGTTGGGAAGCGGCCTAGAAGGTGCTTAAAGATAGGTGACAGTTGTGAAAGTTTAGTCGACTTGTCGGCATCAACTGACCTTTCTTTCATCAAAAGTAGGAATGAAAGTTGGCATGCAGATAAGGAAATCTCTTTTCTTCTCTTCTACTCGGCTACGGACCTTCTAAAAGGAGAAGCAATAAATACAAAAGTGCTAGGTTTGGATTTGAGTGAGATCCCGGATCGGTAGCTTCAGATATCCCCTCAGACTGGAATGAGAATTTTGATAGATTTCTTTGCTTTAAAGCATAGTTGCAGGTAGGTTATGCTCCTTTGCTTCATCCCTATAGTCTAAGGATTGCCAATCAAACAGTAGCAGTAGACTAGCCATATTCATCTTCTACGGTCTCCTGTTTCCCCGTATTTAAAATGGTCAGCCTGCGCAGCAGAAAAAAAGGCGCTCTAATCGTACTCGAGCCCTTAATCCCCCAATAGGGCTTACTTACCCGAGTCAATTCTTTCCTTCCTGTGCGAAAGCAAGGCCTCTTTCTCGACTTTACTTGAATGCCATTTACTGAGCTATCTTCTTTTTTCTTCTTCTGGCGAAAGCACATTTTATTATTTTACGGAAGCAAGACGAAAGGTTGTTTCGCCATTCTGGGGAAGAACAGTGAAAGCAATCGATCGGAGAAGCCCCCCCTAGTATTGAGAATGAAAAAGTGGATTCATTCCCCAGGCGTGTGTGTGTGCTTTCCACGGGCCTGATCTCGATTTCTTCTTAAGTTGTTATGTCCTCCGAAGTGAAGTGGATTGGTCGGAAGCTAGACTCCAACAGCATCGATACTCAAATAACCGGCTCTGATACATGGCTTAGAACCTTCAATCTTTGGCCATTATTCCCAGTTCAGGTGGTTAGGTACCAAAAGTTATAAATAGGCCCAATTTCTCCTTTTATACTAGATTTCCTTAACAAGGGCATCCAATTCTTGAAACAAATCACGCTCCCTTCTCTTTCCACTTTCACTTTCATGCCCAGTTCTTTTTCGACTTGGCAATCATAGCAATTTATGTAAAGCCTCCTGATCCGGATAAACATGCTCGATACATTCTAGTGAACTACGAAGAGAAGCTAGAACGGTGGAAGCCTGAATCCAGTGAGTGCCCATTCTTAATAAACTTGGTAATAGTAGCTCCTATGGTTTCTAGAGCGAGTGAATGAAACACTATCTTCTTATGAGCGGAGATAGAGAGCTATGTCACAATCAATAAGTGAGATGCTGTGGACGAGGAATCTTCTGTCACAATGGAGGTCTTATTTTCGAATTTAAGTGGGACTAGCTTCTTCCTCAATTGATATTACTGACAATCTAGCAATTCCATCCTTTAGAAGAAGATAAGTAAACCATTTCTTTGAATTGCATGATTGAGTGATGGATGCGGACAATCACAAGCCTACTTTGTTTATAGAAAAGAGCGTATAACCCCCGATCCCTACCTGTTGTAGAGAATCTATCGTCTAAACTCTTCTGTGCCATTTGCCGCCTAATACACTATTTCAGTATAATGTTGTTTGCTGGTGCATATCTCTTGATTGACTATTTATTGGTTATTAAGCATTAGTGAGCTGACCTATGTACAAGTTCTGAGTCAACCCCCAGATCTGTATCTCCTTGCCTTGTAATCTCTCATTCGTCTATTTATGTGCATGCTTTAGCAAAGTATCTAGCCCCATAAATATTAGTTAATGCGTGATGCGTAAATCAATAACTAAAACTAAAGTGCCGATCATCCCATGCTACCACAGGATTTTTCAACAACATGACATATTGAGAAAAAACTATGTTAGAGCCGCCATTTCTTTACGGTTACATTAATGTGGATTGTTCTTTTGATTCTTATAGGCCTGGCACCCTAGCTTCGATAGATTTATTTGATTTTGCAAGCTATGGCACAGGAATGTGATATGGGTCGTATCCCGCACCTCCCTTGATTCCGTGTGAAATCCATCCTAAAAAGCACGAGTTGGATCGGCGTAAAGAACAAGACGAACATGGTATTATCTCTATTAGGACGGTTATGAGGCTCTGCTATTTTTTTTCTTTATTCAATATCTATTCTTTGTTTCTTATATTTTGCTAATTGTTATCTTGAATGTATCTTTATGCTTAATAGATAACTGGTGATGCTACAGCTGTCAAGAAGGCATTGTTTGCAGTATCAACCATCATCTACAAATGCCCATCAAAAGAGACCATTTCTCTTGAAACTTCTGCCCCTCCAAGCATTGTACACCCTTCAGAGCTTCCTGTCTATCCTGCTAGTAACTTCTACTCAGTGTCAGATGCAGCTATACCTTATGGAATGGACATCCAAATCTAGCTATCTTAGCAAAGGAAGTGGCATTCAAATCTACAGGTTTTTCTTCTTTAGCCTTTTTGCCCAGCATTGTCATTATTGACACGTTTTTGCGATCCCTGTTTTTGAGATCCTCAATGACTCCCACCAGAAAGGGAATGTGACCACCATTCTTATTTGAGAAAAGTGTCTCCACTATAGCACTAACGATCCTAGACAGCAGAGAAAGCTTGATTGGAGCTAAGATCTATTTCTAAAGGATCCCTTCCACTCTTGTGTGGAAAGATCTTTCTTCGTTCAGTCCTGTCTGATTTAAAACGTATTGTCTACTATTATAGGGGTTGTCGTTAGGGTCACTCCTTCTTATGCCGGGAGATGGCAGTTATCTATATTTAGAAATAATAAAGAATATGGGTGTGATTGTCATCACAATGGAGTGATCGAGTAATCAGCCCTGTAGGTTCCTCTCTATTTAGAAAGACCCCATCAACATGGCCATTCCCTTCTCTTGGTAGCAAAAACCCATTAGAGGTTTGATTCTCAAAAGAAAATAGACCAGAAACTCGAAACTATTCCTACTTGCCAGGTGGCTTTATCAATTTGAGTTTAAAAATAGGAAAAAAAGGGTGTCAAAAGTAGAAGTATCATATCTTCTTAAGGAGCCCAACTCTGGCTAGAGAATAAGAGGATTAGGTTTTGGCAGGATGCGAGGTGCCAACTTATTAAGCACGAGAGTCGTAAGATCCCGGTTATAGAAGAAGAGTAGGCCAATCCCAATCTTAGGCTGCAACAAACAAGGAAATTCCTGTCATCAAATCGGCCTGATCCCCAAAAGGAAATCGCAATCCAAAATCCCTATATACGATATACGATAGATTCCGGGCACCTTGCTACATGACACTTGTCTCGCATTGCATTACTGACTGCTTCTTCTTCTGATTTCTTTGCTTTGATGATGCCCTTGTCCCAAAGAGAGTTCTTCAGCTGAAGAGTACTTTGGCACCCTAGAACACATCTCCCCCTGGATGAAGCCAACAGGTCTCAGACAAGAGTAGTATCTGTGGCTTCATCGAAAACTATCAGCCAAAATCCAAATAAAATGCATCATAGACCCAGCATCATCCTTCACTAGGAACTACAAAAGCAACATCCAACTTCAACCTGGCGGCCTCTACACACAAAACCTCCGATATATCATAAAAGAAAACCTTTTTTTACAGTATGGGAATTTGGCCCAATAGTCCCTCCAATTTGAAGTGATCAAGCCACCACTGGTACCAGTAGGGAACAGGTACTACCACCTCCTCCAGCTCTAGCTGAGCTCTCCAGTTCTTCTCCATCAATGAGTTGCAATGGGAGCATCTCAACATCCTCTGGTAGAATCTGTGCAATCCAAGCCTTCTGGGACATCATCCACCCGCAACTGCTTTCTCTCTTGCAGCTCTTTCATAGCAATGGCCTTTATGTTTGGAGGCTAACCCAGGCATCCATCACTCTCCTCCCAAAGAAAAAAGATGCCAACACCGTCGAGGATTTCAGGCCAATCAGTATCATCTCGAGATTCATGAAAATCGTTTCAAAGAAGAGGAACAAACATTGTCTTTAACAACACTCATCCACTTATTGACATTGACACGTATCTGTCGGCGTTCTTGGAACGGGGGTCCCCAGACTTGCCTGCCTGCGGCATGGCTCAGATGGGGGCCCAGCGTGGCCCATCTCCATCAACACAAGGCTCAAGACCCTCGCGAGGGGCCAAGCCTCGCGAGGCGGACGATATGGCGCTTCTTCAAGCACGGCCTCCTTAGGCTGGCTCACGAGGAGGCGGAGAGATCAAGGCGGGTACCTCACGAGGTGCCCATGACGCAAGCCATGACGACCACGGGTGCCAGGCGGGCGCCAGCCCGCGCAGCGTCTCCCTTTCCTCTTTGGTGCAAAGGGGGCAAGCGCAGGCGAGAGGATCAAGCAAAGGCACCCATTTCGGTGCAACGAGACCAAAACCAGTCCAACGGTGGGAAGGAGGTCACCATGGAGCCCAGGACGGCGTCACCACAGGGCCTTTGGCAGGCGAAGACCAACTTTAGTCAGGATAAGTGTACCAGATGTTCCCCTTCAAATTGGCCAATTGTTGGCGCCCTTCCCGCTCAATATTTGGGAAGAGGCCCAGGGCCTTTGCCTATAAATAGGACTAGCCACCCCCAGGGTAGAGACACCTGATTGAGACCTGATTTAGGACCGGAATCTGGCATCTAGAGAGAGAGAGAAGGGCGATCGAACTCCCCTAGCAGTTCATCCCCTAGCCAAGAACAGACCCTCGCGAGGTTGTTCTTCCTTGTACTGTTCTTCCTCATCAGCCCAAGAGGCAATCCACCCACCACACTGGAGTAGGGTATTACACCACAATGGTGGCCCGAACCAGTATAAACCCTGTATCTCTTCTGTTGTTCTTCTCATAGTTAGTTCTTTGCGAGACGGAGAGGTAGAGGGCACGATCTCCGTGCACACCCCAGAGTTCGAACCTTAAGGGTCTGCCGTAACCCGTGATCCGACATTTGGCGCGCCGGGTAGGGGTGCGCCAGAGTCTGTCTTCCATCGCTCCGCTCTCCTTCGACCGTCGCATCCATGTCTGACGCTCGTCGGGCCCGCGCTGAGCGCCGGGCCACCATCGCTTCCCGCGCCGTCCAGACGGCCCCCATCGGTGGGCGTCCTCGTCGTTCCCCGTTGCCCGCCGTCAACGCCGCCACCGACCCGGCGGGGAACGAGCAGCAAGCATCCTCTCAGCACCCGTCCGTGCGGCGGGATGGCCGCACCGCCACTCCGTCGCTCACCCCGGCCGGTTCTTCGTCGCACGCGCTTCGCGCGCCCTTGGAGGCTCGAGCTGCGCTCATCGCGGCGAACGAGCTCCTGCGCTACCGCCCCGTCGACGACGTCTACGAGAAGTGGCTCGACCGCGTCGCCGAGCTCGTCTGCGCCGCAGGGGGTTCTCCCGCGCCTTCCGCACCGCTGCGCCGCACTCCGCCCCGCGTGGGCAGTGAAGCCCCGGGGGCATTCCAGCCGCCTACTTTCCAAGAAGATGCCATGGCCCCAAGGCGCGTAGCTCCTGGGCGGAACCCGCTCCGCCATGCGCCGGCCCAGCAGGAACGGAGCTGCCAAGAAGTCCCGCGACCGCAAGAGGCTGCCCGGGTGCTCCCAGCCCCAGCTCGCCGAGACCCCGCTCCAGCTCCGGCATGTCAAGACCCCGCGCTGCTCCCAGCTGCAGCGCAAGGGGACCCACAAGGCCAAGCTCTCCCTCAACCAAAACCTCCCGCGGTCACCGCAGGCTGCCGCGCCTACACCGCCGAGCTGCTCGGAGTCGCATGGCCCGGCAAGTTCAAGCCGGACCTGCCCCCTCGATCCCACAGAGTTCCTCCAGCTTTACGAGCTGGGAATCGAAGCTGCCAGCGGGGACGAAAAGGTCATGGTGAACTGGTTCCCCATGGCGCCAAAGGAAGGTGCTCGCACTTGGCTCCTGAACCTGGCCCCAGACATGATCTCCTCCTGGGACCAGATGCGTACCCGCTTCATCGCCAACTTCCAAGGTACCCGCGACCGGCCTCCCGCCGTGAGCGACATGCACCGCATCAAGCAGCAACCTGGGGAGACCCTGCAAAAGTACTTCCAGTGCTTCAACAGTGCGCGCCTCAAGATCCCCAGGGTGTCCGAGGAAGCCATCATTTCGGCCTTCTCCGATGGCGTGCACGACGTCAAGATGAAGGAGGAGTTGGCGATGCATGAAGACCTCTGCACCTCCCTGGAGCTGTTCAACCTGGCGACCAAGTGCGCCAGGGCTGAGGAGGGACGCCTCTCCCTCCTCGAGCTGCCTGCCGCAGACCCAGAAGAGAAGAAGCCCAAGGCCAAGGACGAGAAGCGCAAGGGGGCTGCCGTGCTCGCGACAGAGCCGGACACCAAGCGGGGCAAGGATCTGCCCGAATCCTCCAGGGGCATCCAGTACTGTGTGTACCACGACCTCCACACCCACAACACCAATGAATGCCAAGAACTCCGCGCCGTGCGAGAAGGAAGAGTCGGCCGACGCCCCGACCGTGCTTACCGGGGCTACGGCCGAGGAGGAGGAAGGAACCCGGGACGCTGGGAAGATCGTGGCCCACGTCAAGGCTGGCGTGACCAACCTCGCGAGGACCGCTGGCGTGACCCGCCTCGCGAGGGGGACTAGAGGGATCTGACTCGTGAGGATCGCCCTCATGGCAACCCAGGCCTGCCGCCGTTGCCGCCTCAACCAAGAAGGAATGAAGACCGCCACCAAGACGAGGGGGCTGGGGGCTTCCAAGATCCTCGCGCCATCGCCTGCATCCTGGGCGGAGCTCAAGCCCCAGCCTCTGAACGTATCTTCAAGCAGTTTGCTCGCGAAGTGAATGCAGTTCTCCCCAAGCTCGAAGCAACGCGTCCCCTCAAGTGGTTGGCCTGCGCCATCACGTTCAGCTCAGCAGACCAGCTCAAGTGCGCGGCCACAGCCGGAGTCCTCCCAATGCTTTCCTCCCCAGTCATCAGCAACGTTCTGGTCACCAGGACCCTCATCGACGGAGGGGCAGGGCTCAATGTCTTGTCCGTGGAAACATTCAACGGCCTCCAAGTGCCCTACGTCCAGCTTCAGCCAACCAAGCCCTTCTCCGGAGTCACCGACGGTTCCACGGTCCCGATCGGGCAGGTCCGCCTCCCAGTCACCTTCGGGGCCCGCAACAACTACCACACCGAGCTCATCGACTTCGACGTCACCCACATCCGCCTGCCGTACAACGCCATCCTTGGGTACCCGGCGCTGGACAAGTTCATGGCCGTGACTCACCACGGCTACAACGTCCTCAAGATGCGAGGAAGCGGCGGCGTCATCACGGTGCCATGTCAAGAGAAGGATGCAGTGTGTACCCTGGAGCGAGCCTTTCAGGCCGCGTCACTAGAAGACCCAGATCGCGGAAGCAGGAGGCTTCCTAAGACCACCCCCAAGAAGAAGAAGACGACGTCAGGCTCAGCTCCTCAGGAGGCAGGCCCTTCAAGGCCCGCGTCTGCCCAGGGGGATCCTCCTTCAATCGCATAGGAAAGCGCGCCCGGCGCCCTCCTCAGGCAGGGCTCGGGGGCTCTCACCTGGAGGGCCACCGACCTAGCCAAGGTCACGAGGGAGGCGCTGGGGCACCATGTGGAGGCGTGTTTCGAAGCACGTTTCCCTCGAAAGGAAGCCAGGGAAAGAAGGTCAGACCAGCAGGAGTTTGTTAGCAAGGCCATTCAAGAACTACAGGAGTCTAGGGTCATAAGAGGTTGTCGTCGCCCACCAGCTGTGGCTCCCCATCCAAGCGAGGATGGTGGGCTGCGCGTCTGCGTCGACGTACTGGGGCTCAATCAGATCGCCACGGCGGGGCGCCTCTGACCCTCACAAGTAGGGCGCTGCGGAGGACCACCCCACAGTTATGTTCGCATTCCTTATGGCTTGCCGAGCGTGGCTGCGGCGTACCAGCGCCTCATGAGGAGCGTCTTGGAGGCGCAAGAAGACAAGCGTTCCACGGCCCTGGCGGAGATGGAGGCTGCTCACGAGGAGCCACCAGTGCCCCCGGAGCCTCCCGAGGCCCCTGAGCCTGGGGGCTCGTGAGGATCGGCTTCCGCAGCCCACCGAGTCTGCTACACCAACGCCACTGCACCGACGACATCTTCAGGTGACATCTTTCAAGTTTCATTCCCAGTTGGGAGCGCCATTCCAGGGTTGCGTCATTCCCAGGCCGCGTGGGTCCGTCCCTGTGGCATGTATCCCTTTTTATCTTTTCAGTCGCTGGCTTGCTTTGCTGGGGGCGCCCCTCGGGCTGCATCATCCCCAGGCCACTCGGGCTAGGCCCAGCGGCATGTATCCCTTCCGCGTTTATTTCCAATTATGCGTCATGCTTGATTACTCGATGTCGTCCACGGCACCTTCTCTTCTTCATGTTGACCACTTGCACCTTAAAGGGGGGATGCCTGAGCATCGCGACTCAGGGCTCTTACTGGCTCTCCAGCCCTCACCCTCTGGCCTTGTCCACGGCATCGCGACCTGGCATACCAGCGACGGCTGAGACAAGCTCGAGGGCCGGGACCCAAGGACGTAGAGTGCCGGCATCTAACCAGATTTTGCAGGAACACATCTCAAGATACGGCCCAGCGCCAGGTGCAACCCGCCTAGAGGTAGGGCCTCGTGAGTCCCGCGCTGGCTCACGGGTGCCCAGACACACCTCACCCGCTCCAACCAGCGAGCTCCTGAGCGACTAACAATCAACTAATGGCTGCTATGGCAACCCCGTCTTCTTTTTGTGATGAATCTGCAGGATCCTTAGAGGAAGCTGTGCTAGCCAAGGCCCTCACGGCGTTCCTTCGCCCTCGCCCGCGCGAACCTCTTGCACGTTAAAGGGGGGGTGCCTGAGCATCATGACTCAGGGCTCCTACTGGCTCTCCAGCCCTCACCCTCTGGCCTTGTCCACGGCATCGCGACCTGGCATACCAACGACGGCTGAGACCAGCTCGAGGGCCGGGACCCGAGGACGTAGAGCAGAAAGGGGAGCAGAGGCGAGGGAGAAGGGGCACGCGAGGACCTCGTCAAGCAACTCCTTTCGAATTACCCCCCGGACCCGACGACGCGCTGGGGGCAATCTCCGATTCTCAAGATAAGTCACCATCCAAAGCGTTGGCTACCGTGGCACTACCCCCGGACATTGCTTCTCTTTCTCACCAAGCGACGGCTGCTTGGGCGCCAAAGGGGACCTCCTGAGCATCGCGACTCAGGGGCTCTTACCGGACCCCGAGTCGCTCACCTCCTGGCCTTGACCACGGCATCGCGACCTGGCATACCAGCGAAGGCTGACGCCGCCTTGGGAATGGGACCTGTCGACGCAGAGCACCAAGCCCTCGCGAGGTGCGAAAGGGAGGACCGAACTATGACGGAATTTGCGATTCGCACAGGTCCATAGCAAGGGTTACACATTAACAACAAGGATCACAGCCGCCTTACAAGCCCCTATGGGGCACAATGTGATTCCTCGCAGGGAACGGATCATAAAGGGTGCTAACTACTCGCGCCCTTGCAAAAGATGCCATCATCAACAGTGGGCCGTCAAGCACCGGCGCCAACCCCATACAGATCAGGACCGGCGGCGACCAAGCGAGCCTGCCCTGCTCCGGGAGCGGCGTTGGCTCGTAGGCTCGTAGCTGTCGTCGCTCGTCTCCGGAGTCGCGAAGACCTCACTGGGATCGCTGGATCCTCCGGCGCTCCCGTCGCTCGTGGAGCTGTCCAGGGGGCAGTTGGCCGGCCCAGCCGTCGCCATAGCGAGGTCCTGGCCGCCTCCCCCGGGGCAGCACCCCAGCCGGCGACCGTTCGCGTCGAAGACCTTGAAGAGCATCACCGAAGTGCCGTCGTACTCCAGGTGGATCGTGAGGGCGCCCCTCGTTCTACAGCACCGAGCGATTTCGCCCCAGCCGCGAGTCATGAAGACCTCGCCCGGGGCAGTGATCGCGACCTCTGCCTCGGTCGCAGGAGTGCTGTAGTCGGCGTGCTGCAGCCACAGCTCCAGGAGTCTTCCCCGCGGGAAGACGGAGGCGAAGAAGGGAGGAAAGCGAATCCAAGTCCGCGGAGGCATGGCGACGTGGAGCACGAGCTCGCGGGAGGAGCCCTCGGCGTGGACTCCAGGAGGAATGACCCACACCTTCGTGACCCTCCGGCGCCGGCGACGGTGCTGGCCGAGGGGATCGGCATCTCCTCTTTCAAGGCCCTCGGCGTGGGCATACAAGGGAAGCGGGAATACCGGCGGAGGCCGCTCGTACCAAGGCCTCAGCACCACCAGGCGGTTCTCCTCTTCTTGGCCGCGCAAGGCAGGCCGTTTCTTCGGCGGGAGCGGGTCAGGTCCCTCTTGAGGAGCCTTTCCCTTCTCCGCTGCAGAGAACCGGCCAATCGGAGCCATCACGACAAGGCGGAGCAAGAATCAAGGCGAAGGAGAAAGCAAGGGGAGATGGACTGGAAGGGCACGCGCGGTGCCGTACTTATAGCCAGCGGAGGCCAACCGTCGGCCTCCGCGATCACAGGTAATCATGACACGATTTGCATGCAGGGACTTGTCCAATCCACGTGATCGTCGAGGCGTCGTGGGGAAGCGGAGAAGCCCACGTCCAATCAACCGCCACACGGCACCCAAGGCCGCAGGCTGTTAGGGCCCGCGGCGCTTCGCCCTTGCCCTTTCGCCTCTCGGCACGGCCAAGTCCATGCGCTCCTTGGGCCCGGGGTCTACTGTCGGCGTTCTGGGAATGGGGGTCCCCAGACTTGCCTGCCTGCGGCCTGCGGTGTGGCTCAGATGGGGGCCCAGCGTGGCCCATCTCCATCAACACAAGGCTCAAGACCCTCGCGAGGCGGACGACATGGCGCTTCCTCAAGCACGGCCTCCTTAGGCTGGCTCGCGAGGAGGCGGAGAGATCAAGGCGGGTACCTCACGAGGTGCCCATGACGCAAGCCATGACGACCAAGGGTGCCAGGCGGGCGCCAGCCCGCGCAGCGTCTTCCTTTCCTCTTTGGTGCAAAGGGGGCAAGCGCAGGCGAGAGGATCAAGCAAAGGCACCCATTTCGGTGCAACGAGACCAAGACCAGTCCAACGGTGGGAAGGAGGTCACCATGGAGCCCAGGACGGCGTCACCACAGGGCCTTTGGTAGGCGAAGACCAACTTTAGTCAGGATAAGTGTACCAGATGTTGCCCTTCAAATTGGCCAATTGTTGGCGCCCTTCCCGCTCAATATTTGGGAAGAGGCCCAGGGCCTTTGCCTATAAATAGGACTAGCCACCCCCAGGGTAGAGGCACCTGATTGAGACCTGATTTAGGACTGGAATCCGGCATCTAGAGAGAGAGAGAGAGAGAGAAGGGCGATCGAACTCCCCTAGCAGTTCATCCCCTAGCCAAGAACAGACCCTCGCGAGGCTGTTCTTCCTTGTACTGTTCTTCCTCATCAGCCCAAGAGGCAATCCACCCACCACACTGGAGTAGGGTATTACACCACAATGGTGGCCCGAACCAGTATAAACCCTGTGTCTCTTCTGTTGTTCTTCTCATAGTTAGTTCTTTGCGAGACGGAGAGGTAGAGGGCACGATCTCCGCGCGCACCCTAGAGTTCGAACCTTAAGGGTCTGCCGGAACCCGTGATCCGACAGTATCAATCGGCGTTTATCAAGGGTCGCTCACTCATAGAAACTTTCTTGGTTGTGACAGAACCACTTATCTTTCACCACAAACATAAGATCCCTATGGTCCTACTCAAGGTAGACTATCGCAAGTCATTTGACCGAGAAAGAGAAGAGTTGTGTCTTAAAGTAAAGACGAGGATGTGGAAATCCACACACACTTGTCTTTCAGGCCCAGCTCACCAGGGATTTCCAAATCATTAGCGGCGGGTCTTTCTTCTTCTGGGCGAGCTGCGGATCTACTTTTTCTTTCTTTCATTCCATCTGTCTCTGTATGCTTGGGTGAATGGCATAAGCGGATTTATATGCCCCGGTTCCCAGGGTTAGGGTATTCCCTATGTTGAGCCTACTCAGATTAGAACAAAACTTTTGGATTCTCTTTCGCCTATCGGCCGACTTTAAACAACCTTCACATTTCCTGCCGAGATCCCAAGTCTCCAAGTGGGCCCTCTTGGCCACCTAAGACCTTGGCTTTTTAGAGAATCCCGCTCCTGTGTCATAGGACTTGTAGCTCGGCAGTCCACCGGGTAGGT